>JAPQNM010000016.1:1539874-1544874 GCA_029783475.1 Metacarcinus magister
CCTTTCATTCTCGTGTTATTACTTCTTCTTTAGTGTTACTCTTCCCTTCCTTCCTTCCTTCCTTCCTTTCTCCCAGTTTCTACCTTTTCTACTTATATGGTACCTATATTTTCATCTACCTTCCTTTCCTTCCTGATATTATTCTACTTTTCCTTTTTTCCACATTCGTTTCCTTAACACTTCTCTCTTTTGTCCCTAATACATATTTTTCAGTTTTTTTTCCCCCTAATCTAGCTCGTTTTCAATCTTCCTTCCTTACCTTCCTTATTTCTTTTCCTCTTACCTCCCAGCTTTATCTCCTTCTCTTCTCTATTCTACTTACTCTTTCCCTCCCTTCTCCTACCTTACATTCTCCCCTCATCTTCCCTTTCTCCCTTTCGTAAGCTAACCACACAAGGGCCAAAGAGCTATTGATGTTCGATTAGCTTGCTTGGACACTAAATTTGGCTTCATGTTTAATCCTTGTTCGTATTCATGTAACATAGACACTTCTCTTTTTTTCTCTCTCTCTCTTTCTCATAAGAGGTGCATATTAATTTTTTCACCTGCTTCAGTGTGAGTGTGGTAAGAGGTATTACTGAGCAAGAATAAGAACCAGTATTTTAAGAGAGGAAAGAAGTGAACGCTGACGGAAGTTTTACTTATTATTACTTCCAAGCAAACTTTATGACTTTGTGAGGAGGAAGAAGCGGGCTCGGTGGCTGCTGTAATAGAGGAGTACAAAAAAGAAACAACCGCAGCAGACCTGTTGGCCCTTACGAGGCTGTTTGAAATAAATTACACTATATTATATGAAGTAATATGCACAAGATAGTGAAGGCGAAGACTCCTCCCCACCTACCGCTCCCTCCAGCCGGGGATAACAGGAAAGGAAGAAATAGAAAAAAAACAAAGGATGAAAAGAAGAAAAGAAAAGAAACGTAACTACATGTAATTTCGTTATCCTATCACTTCAGTTTATTTTTCGTTGCTGGAGGTCTGTTACGATAAGGTACTCATAAGCTTATGGCATTTTTCAATTTTTTGGTGTAGAATCCCCATGAATTATTAATGTTTGACTGTTGAAATTCACCCTAGTCAGCGTCATTTAAAATTCATCGGAGTCTAATAAAATCCTGTGTCTGGTAATTTGGCAGCTGCTTCTATAGAACTTATGTGTAAAATTTGTTCCATAAGTTGAGGAATTGGACGTTCTAATAATGGCAAAGTGATTTAAGTCTATTGTTGAATCTGAACGCCTTGTCATAAAGTAGAGGAGGAGGAGGAGGAGGAGGAGGAGGAGGAGGAGGAGGAGGAGGAGGAGAAAAAGACGACGACAAAAATGAAAAAAAAACAGAAAACAACAGGAAGAGGATGAAGATAAGAAGAAGTAGGAGGAGGAGGAAGAGTAGAAAGAGCAAGATAGATGTATATACCAAAAAAAAAATAAATAAATAAATGAAACTAAGAAATAGAAAAGAAAACAAAACATGACAGACTCAGACCACAACCACCACCACCACCACCACCACCAACAACAACAACAACACCAAAGACAACAACAAAGAAGAGAGAGAGAGAAAAAAAAAGGAAGTTAACTCAAATTTACACGCAAGAGAATTGATTGTTTGATGCAGCGCGTGTGACCTTCGTGAGGCATCTAATAATGATCAAGGTCACGAAGGGGGATGAGGAAAGGTCAAAGGTGTGTGTTTCAAGGTCAGGTATCATTAATTAATTTTGAGAGAGAGAGAGAGAGAGAGAGAGAGAGAGAGAGAGAGAGAGAGAGAGAGAGAGAGAGAGAGAGAGAGAGAGAGAGAGAGAGAGAGAGAGAGAGAGAGAGAGAGAGAGAGAATATTTGGATTGAAGGTTTCACTGGTGGTGGTGGTGGTGGTGGTGGTGGTGGTGGTGGTGGTGGTGGTGGTGGTGGTGGTTCTCGTCTTAATCACCTGGGAACAAGATAATCAGGTGAGTCTTGCTAATCACACCTGTATATTAACACAATGAAGTCTCGGGATCTTCGTTAACGAGGCTTTAATTACACTGTAGTAGTTATATCCAGTAATTATGATCAGGTTGGATAGATGCATTAACGAATATCAAAAACCATTAACACGATACAAAATTAAGAGAAATATAAGGAATAAGAACGAGACGAGAAGGAAAAGGGAAAATACGAGAGCAAAAAAAAGGAAAATTGGGATGAAAATAGGAAAGGGAAAGATTAGGAAAACTTGATGGGAAGGCAGAGAGGCGGAAGAGTAAAGGAAGGAGGAGGGAAGGAGGAGGGAAGGATGGGCTTCAGGGCTCCTCATCTCGCAGACAATGAGGGCGGCGAGGTGAGGTGAGGTGAGGGTAGCAGGGGAGGAGAAGGGAAAGGAGGAAGGGGAAAGGCTGAGAGTGAGGGAGGGAAAGGGTTAAAGGGGTGTAAGGTAGGAATAATCACCCTTTGACCCTTAGTAGGACAAGTTTTTTTTTCTCTTTCTCTCTCTCTTTTTATATTTTTTCTCTTTCTCTCTCTCGATGTAATTATCAGTGGGAATTGAAAGAAAACTAAGACCATAAACAATGAGAGAAATAAATTTAAAGAAAGATAAATCAATTACAGGAGGTTAACGATGGCTTACGAGGTGTTCTGGTGAGAGAGAGAGAGAGAGAGAGAGAGAGAGAGAGAGAGAGAGAGAGAGAGAGAGAGAGAGAGAGAGAGAGAGAGAGAGAGAGAGAGAGAGAGAGAGAGTAATTTATATCCAATTTAACCTCCTAATTACCCCCTGGACGCGTCATCTCAACGAAAACGCAAAAAAAAACATTAATTATTTCGTCTTCATTTCCTTATAAGATGAAAAAAAATTCTTGTCCACTTATTTGAACATTATTTTTTTTTGCAATGGAATGACTAACAGTTTAATGTATTTCTTTAAGCTTATTTTTATTATATATAAGTTTATTTTATATGTTTACACTTTATTGATTCCTTTCTCTCTTCCAATGCATTAAAAATTTTCACTCTTTCATCTTTTTTATTTAAGAATCTATGTTTTCTTTCTTTCCTCTTTTTTCCTCATTCCCTTTTTTTTATCTTTTTTTTCTTTAATGTTTAATTTAGTATGCATTGGTGTGGCTTTTCCACTTTTATTTTGTTCTGAAAGACGAAAGGGAAGGACTACGAATATTATTTTTCCTTTCTTTCCCCACATTCTAATATTCCTTCATCCTTCTCCTTCACCTCAATTTTGCGGAATATTTCTCATGCACTATTTACTTCTTGACATTTTCACGATTCCAGACATTTATTTTTTTCCGTCTTATTTTCAAACAAATTCGTCTTTTTTTCTACTTTTTATCAAGGCGATTCTCTTCACTTGCTCCAATTCTTCCTTTCTTACACTCATCCTCTTCCTTCTTGTGCATTATTTCTTTTTCTATCACCCTCTCTCTCTCTCTCTCTCTCTCTCTCTCTCTCTCTCTCTCTCTCTCTCTCTCTCTCTCCTCTCTCTCTCTCTCCTCTCTCTCTCTCTCTCTCTCTCTCTCTTTCTCTCTCTCTCTCTCACAGCTAAGCAGCGATATTATTCACGCTGCTCTTACGACTTTGCATCACAGGTCACTCTCCCCTAAAGGGTATCGTCTTAGCCTCCCCTCCTCCTCCTCCTCCTCCTCCTCCTCCTCCTCCTCTCCTCTCCTCCTCCTCCTCCTGGATTCTGTCGTTCTTCGCTTGACTCTCCCTTCATTTTTACGTATTCCGATTCTTAGCTCTCTCTCTCTCTCTCTCTCTCTCTCTCTCTCTCTCTCTCTCTCTCTCTCTCTCTCTCTCTCTCTCTCTCTCTCTCTCTCTCTCATGTCGCTTCAGTTCCAGCATGATTCAGATTTCTCAGGTGTTCGCTTGACTAGGAGGAGGAGGAGGAGGAGGAGGAGGAGGAGGAGGAGGAGGAGGAGGAGGAGGAGGAGGAGGAGGAAGGAGGAGGATAAAAGGAATCAAGTAGAGAATTGGGTAATGAATAACGAGAGGAACTAAAAGAAGGAAGGAAGGAAGGAAGGAAGGAAGGAAGGAAGGAAAGAAGGAAGTAGGAAGGAAGGTGATGACTCGACTAAAATATAATATAATAGAGATAAAAGTGAAGTTAATAAAAAACTTGAAAAAAAGGGAAATGAATGCGAGAAAGAAAGAGGGGAAAAAAAGTAATGAAAAACGAGGGCAGAGGTCAGATGAGAAAGAGGTGAAAGGAAATAGACGGCGAAAGGGAAAAATGTATGAATGGAAAGAGAGAAGAAAATGGAAATGTGGAGGAAAGAGGGGAGGAGGAAACAGCGACGTAAGGAAGGGTGAAAGAATAAATGAAAAGGAAAATGGCGGAAGAATGAAGAGAGAATGAACACACAGAAAAAAAAATGAGGAAAGATCAATGAGAAGTTAAAGTAAATGATGAACATAAAGAAATAACAGATAAACAGACACAAAATTCATAACAACAATAACAATAATGAAAAAAATAAATAATTCTCCCTCTCTCTCTTTAAATCGAATCTACAACACCACCTCTGGCCATTTACTTATTCAATGACATCTCGACAACTACCTCAGCGCCATACGTTCTCCTTCACTTGGCCAGACGAAGGCGATCAGAATTTCTAATCGCCCAACATAGGGAGGATTAGAGAGTTTTCTGTGCAGGATTGGAAGAGAAAATTCCTTTGGCATGGTAATTCCCAGTGTATCGAACCTGGTCTGCTCTTCAATGGATTCAAGTTGAGTCTATCTATCTATCTATCTCTCCTGCTTCGTAGAGATAAAGTGATTGAGTGAGTAGGAGGAGGAGGAGGAGGAGGAGGAGGAGGAGGAGGAGGTAAAGGAGGTGGAGGAGAAGTACAATGATGATGAAGATGAGGATGGTTAGTGGGAGGAGAATATGGAATAGGAGAAGTCTTGCTTGTCTTGTAGTTTGAGAGAGAGAGAGAGAGAGAGAGAGAGAGAGAGAGAGAGAGAGAGAGAGAGAGAGAGAGAGAGAGAGAGAGAGAGAGAGAGA
>JAPQNM010000016.1:1549874-1557374 GCA_029783475.1 Metacarcinus magister
CCAGAAGGCAATAAAGTGGGCTAAAGAGGGGAGCAGAGGGGAGATGACACCCCTCCCCCCCCTCCAACACCTCCAAGGGGCTGCCCCAACCATGTCACCTCATTGGATGGGGTGTTAAGAGGGATGAAGCAAGGGGAGAGAGGGAGGGGAAAAGAGGGAACAGGACGAGAGGAAGGGAAGAAGAGGAGGGAGGGAGAGGAGGGAGGAGAGAGGGGAGAGCGAGTGAAGAGGAAGGAAGGTGAGAGTGAGTAGGAAAAGAGGAAAGAGGGGAGAGGGAGAAGGAATAAGTGTTAAGGTGGTAAGAGGGGAAGAGGAAATGTGTTGGTGGCAGGAGGGAAAGATGAGAGAAAAGAGAGAGAGAGAGAGAGAGAGAGAGAGAGAGAGAGAGAGAGAGAGAGAGAGAGAGAGAGAGAGAGAGAGAGAGAGAGAGAGAGAGAGAGAGAGAGAGAGAGAGAGAGAGAGAGAGAGAGAAATGGTTGAGTGTTTGTGTTTACATGTGTACGTGTGTGTGTGTGTGTGTGTGTGTGTGTGTATGTGTGTGTGTGTGTGTGTGTGTGTGTGTGTGTGTGTGTGTGAGTGTGTGAGTTGAGTGCATGTGTGCTCGAGTGCATATGATATTAGCCTATTTAGATGCTAATGCCAATGTCTGCACCCTTGTATGTCTGATGAAGCAAGCGACAGAGGAGGGAACCACGCGAGAGAGAGAGAGAGAGAGAGAGAGAGAGAGAGAGAGAGAGAGAGAGAGAGAGAGAGAGAGAGAGAGAGAGAGAGAGAGAGAGAGAGAGAGAGAGAGAGAGAGAGAGGAATCAATCAGCCAATAAAATAAATCTCATCCAAACACATGAGGATCACATTTACAAGTCAAGGAGGACAAATAAAAAGACTATTTCTCAAAACTCTCTTTTTTATCATTCCTATCAACACTTTTTCGCCTCGTCTCAGCTTTTTCTAATTTCCTATCTTATCCTTTAACCTCTCCTATCTACCTTCCCCTTTCCTATCTACACTTTTCTTCTCTTTCTCTTTTTCCCTCCTCAGTCCTTTCTTATTTCTTATCTTTCCTTTTCCTATCTACATTTTTCTTCTCTTCTTCCCTCTCCTCAGCCCTTTGTTATTTCCTATCTTCCCCTTTCTTATCCACACTTTTCGTCTCTTCTTTGCACTTCTCAACCCTTTCTCATTTCCTATCTTCCCCTTCCCCCTTGTCCTATCTACCTTCCCCTCCTTCCCTCCTCCCGCACACCTGGCCTTGATCAGCACCACGTTCTTCACCTTCACAAGAGATGAACAGAGGCTTTCCCTGGCACGCATCTTGTATCCTGTGTCTCAGAGGAAGATGGAAGACAAGGAGCAGGAGGAGGAGGAGGAGGAGGAGGAGGAGGAGGAGGAGGAGGAGGAGGAGGAGGAAGAGGATTGCATATAAACTAGGAATCTTCTTGGCAAAATATTGATCGCCTTTTCTACGGTATCACAAATTGGCGCGAACGAAGTTTTTTTTTCTTTCTTGGCATTCGCTTCATTGTGGGCAACGTAGAGAGAGAGAGAGAAAGAGAAAGAGAGAGAGAGAGAGAGAGAGAGAGAGAGAGAGAGAGAGAGAGAGAGAGAGAGAGAGAGAGAGAGAGAGAGAGAGAGAGAGAGAGAGAGAGAGAGAGAGAGAGAGAAGTACACATAACGATATATAAACAAAAAATAAAATATACACAACAGTAGCACCAACAGAGGAAGTGAAATGCTTGTACACCTTAGGATAAAGAAAACACCTTTTTTTAATAATATAAATAAAACATAGATATAAAAAAGAAAAACTAGAAAAATTGTGGGGCGATGCTGTGACTATTTTTTCTTTTTTTGTGTGTGTGGGAGTGAATGTTTTTAAAAATTTTGCATAACATTGTTTTTTTACATAGAAAAGAGGACAGAAGCGATACAAAGGTACAAAAGAAATACAAAACAGTTATAATTGCAAACACAAGCACACACACACACACACACACACACACACACACACACACACACGATGAAGTAAAGGAAGTGTGTGTGTGTGTGTGTGTGTGTGTGTGTGTGTGTGTGTGTGTGTGTGTGTGTGTGTGTGTGTGTGTGTGTGTGTGTGTGTGTGTGTGTGTGTTTACAACTACAAAAATCAACGAAAGAAATAATTTAAAAAATTATTGACCCCAAAAAAGAGAAAAAAAAAGATAGGTTGAAAAACAAATATGGGAATCTGAAAAGGAAAAAAAAAAAAAAAAGGAAATCAATTAAAGAAAAATGAATTATATCTACTCGTCCTTTAATTCCCAGACCTGAAGAAACGACGAATTAGGAACGCGACAGACGTGTTTTAAAATGTTCATACTCAGAGCTTTACTGTACCCAACCTACTGCCGTCACCATCACCATCACCATCACCATCACCACCACCATCACCATCACCATCACCACCACCATCACCGTCACCGTCACCGTCATTGTCACCGTCACACCAAAGGAAATAAGACACTTTCATCGCGCGGAACTTGTGATAAAAGACAAGCAAGAGGATTAAAAAGTTTAGTAATTATGCTTATTTTTCCTTGGTCAACAGAGACGCAAATATGGACGTAGCTGCACCCACGCACGCACGCACGCACGCACGCACGCACACACGCACGCACGCACGCACATCATACGTAATTAACTCGTGTCTCTCTGCCTTTTTCCTCTCTCTCTCTCTCTCAGTTACATCACATAGACAACAACAATAACTACTACTTCTACTACTACTACTACTACTACTACTACTACTACTACTATTACTATTACTACTATTACTATTACTACTACTGCTGCTACTACTACTACTACTACTACTATTACTACTACTACTACTACCACCATCATTTTTCACCTCACCATCCTATGAACATCGTCCTTTTCAACGCATCGGATTACGGTGAAAACATTAAGCGATTTCTTCATTTGACAGACTAATTTCCGTGACGCGGCTGTTTACTCTTTTTCCCTTTTTTTATTTCGTATGCAGATTCATGGATGCAAATTCAACGATCAAAATACATCATCCATACATGAGTGTGTGTGTGTGTGTGTGTGTGTGTGTGTGTGTGTGTGTGTGTGTGTGTGTGTGTGTGTGTGTGGTGTGTGTGTGTGAAGTGAGAGAAAGGGAGAGAGATGCAAAACACACAGACACACAGACACACACACACACACACACACACACACACACACACACACACACACACACACACACACACACACACACGAACATAACTCTCCATTTACACGAATTCCAGGGGTTGACATGCACACAGTCCCACGCACACACACGCCTTTCCACCAACGCCCACGCCCACGCCCATGGAAGCCAGATTGGGTGGGTTGGAGGACGAGGGAGAGAGAACAAGAGGAGGGGAGGATGTGATGCAGTAGAATGAACAGAGTGAGGAGAGGAATGACAGAGGAATCTAGATGAATGAAGGAAAGGAGAGGAGAGACAGAGAGATAGGAGGGATAGGATATAAGGGAAGACTAGGATACCAATAACAGATGAGAAGACTAAGACGAGGTGGAAGAGCAGGAGGAAGAGAAGGAGGAAGACATAACTCGCTTTGAAATCTACTAACAAATATAACTGATTATAAATTAACTCTTTACACACAAATTTCCACAACAGATTCGTCCTAAAACTGGTGTCCATTTATCTTGCTTTTGTTTTTGTTTTTGTTTGGCGGCTTCTGGCGTTGAGGTGGGCGCGGGGTTGGGTGGGTGGGGGGGAGGGGGTGAGTCTGCTACACCTGCTGCTGCTGCTACAGAAGCCTAATGTTTCGCCCCCTTCGTACAGGTAATGGATGGACAGCTTAGTTTCTCTGGATTTATAAGAGCTTCGGACGCAGAGGAAGATTATATTGATGAAGTTTTAATCTGTTTCGCTGCTGAAGTCTTACACGCAACACAAAAAACATGTATTATAATAAATAAAAAAATTCCTCTATGCATTTTCAACTGGCTATCTATGGTAATATTTCTAAAGTGAAGACATAAATTTGGAGTCAAAGGAAAAGATTAAAAATAAAATATATACGAAAGCCTATTTTTTTTATTATTTTGTTTTTTCATTTATTTTTTTTTTATTTACAAGGAACACCTGCGAGAGTTTGAAACTGTTGAAAGGAACACGTGACAAGGCTTGGAAGTCTAAAAGAAACACACACCAAGCTTCGGAAAATGAAGTAAAAAGAACACCACCTGGGAACACCTGGAAATTAAGTTTGGATTTTTTTTATGAGGTAGTTACAACATTTGAAGGAGAAAGAGAAAGAGAAAGAGAAAGAGAGAGAGAGAGAGAGAGAGAGAGAGAGAGAGAGAGAGAGAGAGAGAGAGAGAGAGAGAGAGAGAGAGAGAGAGAGAGAGAGAGAGAGAGAGAGAGATATTTCCTACATAAATATCAATACTAGTCAACAGTGTAACATAATAAACATAATTCAATCTTATGAAAGACCACACATAAAGAAGACGAAGGAGAAGGAAAAAAAAAAGAAGAAAAGAAGTCTTAAGTCACTTCACTGACTTAAAAATGACTTAATTGTTTTTTCTTCCTTTGACTCGTTAGCTCTTTGCCATTTCGTTATCTATTATTATAATTTTCTTCATCAACATTTCTAAAAATAGAAGAACAAAAATCATATGCTATAATGCATTTTATTTTACATCTCGTTCTTCCATTACTCTTTCCATCCATTCCATACTTTTTTTTAATCACTATTTTCTATTATTTATCCATTATTATTGTCTTTCCTTTCCACATTCTTCCACAATCTAAAATATTCACTAATTTCCTTCAGCACCAATTCCCTCTCCTCCACCTCTTCTTCCTCCTCTTCATCATTATAATCATACTCTTCCACCTCTACTTTATCCTCCTTCTCTTCCTTTACTGCCTCCATCACCTTCTTCTTCTCCTTTGTTCTTTATTTATCTCCTTCACTCTAAGTCCTCCTTGACACGCACGGCGATTTGACTAATTCGGCTTCGCTCTACTTCGGTCCAAAAGGTGACACGTGTGGAATTAGGTGAAGAAACAGAATATAAAAGGTAAATAGAGGAAATACAATAGGTAAAGAAAAAGTAAAAGAGGGAGGAGCAAGGAATTGAAAGGGAAGAAAGGTAGGTAATGGGAAGAAGGGAAAGATAGAAAGGGAAAGGCATAGAAGACAGTGAGATGATAAGGTTAAAGGAAGGAAGGAAAGAAGGTCAGTAAGGGAAAGGGAAGCAAATGGGAAATTAAGGTAAAAGGGAGGAAGGGAAGAACCAGTAAAGGAAAGTGAAAGAAGAGTGAAAGAAGTAGGGAAAGGGAAGAGAAGGGAAAGGGAAAGAAAACATTAAGGAAAACAGCTAAAAGGAGGGAGAAATAGCATGTTTAGCGAAGTATAAACAGCAGGTAGCAGGTGTTAATGTGATTAAGGAGGAAGAAAACGTGACTCCCATTTTTTCCCTCACTCTTTTTTTATACTTTTCTTTTTGCTATACAAGTAATTTGACATTTTATATTTTTTTAGTTATTATTTTTTATTTATTTATGACTTAGTGACTGAATTCTCTCTCTCTCTGTCTCTCTGTCTCTCTCTCTCTCTCTCTCTCTCTCTCTCTCTCTCTCTCTCTCTCTCTCTCTCTCTCTCTCTCTCTCTCTCTCTCTCTCTCTCTCTCTCTCTCTCTCTCTCTCTCTCGTTGCTGCTTTGTGTCTTTATTACTTTTATCATTATCCTTATTTATTTCTCCCTGTCGCCTTTTATCACATTTTTCCTCCCTCCTTTCCTTCCTTCTTTCTTTCCTTTACTTTCGTTTTTCATTCCTTATTTTAATCTTTAACATTTCTCTCGCCTCTTCATTTCGTTTAGTTTCACATTTTCTTCAAAGTTTTCCTATTCCCTCCTATCATTCTAGTATATATCTTCCCTTTCCCTGTTAGAAGAAGCAGCAATGAAATATACGAACGTGGTAAAAAGGCGCCACAATGAGAGATAATTAGCGAGAAGTGAGATAGAGTGAGCAAGAGAAAAGGATGAAGAGAAAGAAGAAAACTGCGATTAAGTAAAAGGAAGGAAGGAAGGAGGGAGGGGAGAGAGAGGGATGCGATAAAAATTAACGGATTAATTGCCGAATAGAAGAAAATGCAAAGTGTAAGAAATTTATGTGCATTGCTGAGAGAGAGAGAGAGAGAGAGAGAGAGAGAGAGAGAGAGAGAGAGAGAGAGAGAGAGAGAGAGAGAGAGAGAGAGAGAGAGAGAGAGAGAGAGAGAGAGAGAGAGAGAGAGAGAGAGAGAGAGAGAGAGAGAGAGAGAGAGAGAGAGAGAAGAGAGAGAGAGAGAGAGAGAGAGAGAGAGAGAGAGAGAGAGAGAGAGAGAGAGAGAGAGAATATTAGATTTAAGAGAAAACCAAGGGCGAAAAAAGGGTTAACGAAGCGAGTTCTGACCAAAATAAAGATGAAAAAAGAATTTCTTATTTCATCGGATCTTGCACAAACTGAGAAGGAAACAGAATCCTTAAAAGTTAACCGTAATTCCTTGTTTTCTTGCACCAACCCACACACTATTTTTTTATTATTATTTTAAACACTATTTCTACTACCACTACTACTACTACTACTACTACTAAAACTACTACTACTATTATTACTATTTGAAACTCCTTAGAAATTCACTCTTTCCACCTACCTAAGAGAGACATTTAAGTCAACCTACACCTTGGATTATAGTTTCAGAATTCTACTGCTTGTATCTTAATGGTGTGGCTTTATGCTTTCATTTTTATACACACTTGAGAGGCTTAGAGGCTGAAGCATGTTTAAGTAAGGAACCATTAATGAAAACTTGCTTCCTTGCTAATGCTACAGTTTTTGTATTACACGATTTTGTATAACACTCAAAGCTATTTTCATTCAGACTTAAACTGCTACCACCAACACCAACACCACCACCACCACCACCACCACCACCACCACCACCACCACCACCACCACCACCACCACCACCTCTATCAACACCACTAATCTATTTTACTATATCACCACCTCTTTCCCCGCCACATCACGCTCAACATGCTTCTCTTATGGCTATTCTCAGTAAATTCTTGTAAGTATAAGTATCTTTCAGTAACATTTTGTAAAGTAAATATGGTAAGTTACTTTCATTGGGTTATTTTTTTTCTCTTTCTCCCTAACAAGAATCCCGAATTTGAAACACTATAATGAAAACTGCACAAATTTAATTCCTGACTCCTCTCACTCTCACTCTCTCTCTCTCTCTCTCTCTCTCTCTCTCTCTCTCTCTCTCTCTCTCTCTCTCTCTCTCTCTCTCTCTCTCTCTCTCTCTCTCTCTCTCTCTCAGCAAGCATTCCGCCATGAACGTCGTTTCTAATCCTTCCTGAGCTCTTTCCTACACTTCCTACTCCTCCTTTCTCCTCCTCTCCTTTCCCTCCTCCTCGTTGCCACTCAGCCTTCTCCTCTTCCTAC
>JAPQNM010000016.1:1562374-1572374 GCA_029783475.1 Metacarcinus magister
TAGCGTGTGTGTGTGTGTGAGATGAGACGATGTGATGGCCAAGTGTGTTGATAGATAATGAAAGTATACATGAGTGAGTTGAAATTATGTGTCCCTTTTTATCTGCTCATCTATCTGTGTGTTCCTGTGTTTACTAACCTATAGAACCTCACTTGTCAATCAGTATCTATGTCCATATATATGTATCTTCTGGTTTAGAAACGAAAACAAAAAAAATGTGAAATCAACGAAAGAATGAGAGAAAGGAAGATATTACACAAAGACTAAGGTGAAGAAAATGATAAAAGGAATGCATGACTTGGAAATAAAAATGGTTTTGTATGTCTGTATGTCTAACCAATACATACAAGACATATACTTAACAGGGAATGGGATACAATTAGGCAAACAAATGCTACAAAGAAGACATACAGCCATTGAATATCTATCGATCTATACATCTATTGCACACCTTTCTTGAGACTCTAAGCGTAACGGTACAAAAGATGGCAAGAATAGAAAATAAAAACACCGAGGAATATGCAAATACATGCATAGACAAACAAGATATAGATATACAGATAACGATAAGAGGACGAAACAACACAGAAAACAAGCAATAAAGTGAAAAATATGACTGCAATACATTTAATACTTGAAAGTCTCTTTGTATTACGTATTCTCTGCCTCCCTGAGATAAAGAAAATACAAACTAATTTCAGATAATGCGAGAGGATATAAAAGAGAAGGTGAAAGGGTATAATAATAATAATAATAATAATAATAATAATAATGATAATAATGATAATGATAATAATAATAATAATAATAATGATAAAAATAGGAAGAAGAAAAAGATAATAAATAAAGAAAATGACGTAGACACAAATGGAAAAGAAGAACAAGAACACACACACACACAAAAATAGAAGACCGAATGAAATAATCAAATACGAAATAACACAGTTGACACAAATGAACATGAAGACGAACAGGACGACACAAAAATAAAAATAAAAAAAAGAAGAAAGAAAAAAATGACGACTGCAATAGAAACAAGAGAGGAGGAGAGAGAGGGTGCAGGTAGAGCAGGTGTGAACAGGTACAATAGACACGAGTGGGAGATTGATGGTACAAATGGAGGTTTCTTACACGTGGGAGGAATGGAGGAAGATTCGATAATTAATGGGAGGAAAACTGATGAAGGCAGGATGGCGATGCAAACAAGGGAGGAAGAAGAGGAGGAGAAAGTTGAAACAATAACAAAAAGAGAAGAGGAGGATGAGGAGGAGAAAGGAGGAGGAGGAAGAGGTTGCGTTATGTAAATTAACGTAGTGTTGCCAAGCCTCCTCCACTTCATCTTGGTTCCCTCCAACTTTACAGGAGGAGGAGGAGGAGGAGGAGGAGGAGGAGGAGGAGGATGGTGATTGAGGAAGAGGGATATAGAATACGATAACGGGGGATAGGAACCTTCCAAAAAGATACAAAGGTTCCGTTAAAAGCAGGACTAAGGAAAATATATACAATGAAAAAATGAAACACATTATAGAAGAAAAAATAATCCAAATTGAAAAAATAGAAAATAACAACAGCAATGATAATAATAATAATAATGATAATAATAATCAAAATAATACCAAAATAGAGGTGTATTTCCCTGCCAGAATAAACTGAAAACACATTATGGTTTCAGATTTTCCAAAAAGCAACACTGAACCAAAACCAAAAAAAAAAACTTTTAACCCACGGAATAAAAAATAAAAGATGAAGGCAAATTTTTTTCCTCCTAATTAAAAGTATCGAACACGACTGTTTGGATGCATAATTATACTCACAAATACATGATACAATAGTGCTACAGGATTGTCATTTATTTATTATCATTATGAATTTAGTTGACGTAAGCATGATGTGATTTCAATATATATTTTTTCTTTTCATTACTAGCTATATTCATATCTGTAGAGTATATATTTTAGTAAGAGAGAGAGAGAGAGAAGAAAAAAAAAACGAGAGTGAGATCAAGAGAGAGCTAGAAAAAGAGAAAGAAAAAAAACCAGAGAATCACTAAATCAGTTTTTTTTATATATTTCTTTGCTTCCCATAAATCCTTCAACACAAATTCAACTCTTCCACCTCCATACATTATCAAGCTGACGCCCGTTCCACCTCTACTGACGTGGTAATCCTAGCTGCCTTTTCTTCCTTCTATGAATCCTAGTTACCTTTGCCATCCTTATCGCCATCTATCTTACCTTTCAATATAAATGCTAAGTCGAGCGAGCAGTATTTCCTTCTACATTTGCCAACAGATAAAGGGAAACGAAATCATATGTGAGGAGGAGGAGGAGAAGGAGAAGAAGGAAGAGGAGGAGGAGGAGGAGGAGGAAGGGAATGGACGAAGAATTGGGATGGAGACGTAAGGAGAAGATGGAAGAGACGTAGAATAAAAAATATATAAGAAAGGAGAGAACGATGAATGTGGGAAAAAAGGAAAGAACGGATTAGACATGACAAAATGGAGGAGAATGGAAAAAATAATAAAAGATGAAGAGGAGGAAAGAGGTGAAGAAGAAGTAGAAAAAGAGGAGGAGGAGGAGGAGGAGGAGGAGGAGGAGGAGGAGGAGGAGGAGGAGGAGGAGGAGGAGGAGGAGGAGGAGGAGGAGGAGGAGGAGATGTTGATGGAAAACGTAATGATAATGGATTAGGTATTGTGAAAGAAAAAGAAAAACGAGTGCAAATGTAATAAAGATGAAAAGTGATGAAAACAGGAAGTAGAGAGATGACAAAATAATGGAGGAAATAAGAGAGAAAAAAAGACAATACCAGAGAAAGAGAATAAACGTATTTGTGATAAAGTGATAACATTATTTTTTTTATTATTTTATTTTTTGGTTGAACACTAATAACATGAAACTCATATTATGTCATAAAAAAAACATACACTATATAAAAAAGAAATATAGAGTAAATACAGACACACAGACACACAGACACACACACACACACACACACACACACACACACACACACACACACACACACACACGCAAACCAAACATAACCCCTCCACCCCACCCACCCCCCCCCAAAAAAAAAAGAAGAGGAAAACACTGAAAATCTCACATTTTCTCAGTTTTATTCACACGCGAAATAAATATGAAAAAAAAGTCACAGGGTACCAAGGATTTGGGCAGCACGGGGGCGGGGGGTATGAGGGGAGATGCGCCCCCTGCCGTTACTCAGAATAAATGGTACAGAAGCGCCATTTGAGCGTCACGAGAAGGGGGAGGACATTAGGGTGTGGGGGAAGGGGGGGGGGAAGGGAAGGGGGGAAAGGAGAGGGAAAGGGGTAAGGGAGGGGGAAGGGGTAAGGGAGGGGAGAGAGAGAGAGGAGAATGGGGGGAAGGTAAGAGGGATTGCAATAAAGTTGGGGTATGGAGGGAAGAAAAGAAAAGAAAAGGAGGAGAGAGAAGAGGAAGGAAAGGAAGAGGTAGAGAAGAAAGAATAACAAGAAAGGGGAACAGTGAAAAAATTTGAAGGTAGATTTGAGAGAAAGAGAAAGAGAAAAAGTAATGTAATGAATAGAGAGGAAAGGAAAATTATTGATAATGAGTGGAGTATTAAGGAAGAGGGAGAACAAGAAGAAGAACGAGAGAAGAACAAGATAAAATGGAAAGACGTAGGAGAACCAGAAAGCAGGAAAGAGAAGGAAGTAAAGAGAGGAAGTATAAGAGAGAGGGAGAGTAAGATCGGATTCCCTATAAAGTATCTAAACAGGTGTGTATTTCCTTCGATTTCCTGGCATCCTTTCCCTCTTGACGGCAGCCATCTTCCTCCTGCATATTGTGGCCTCGTTTCCTTCGGTTCAGAATAAGCGAATACATTATTTTTAAGCCCATTTCGTCATACATCTACTTTGTTGACATTTTTACCTTTCCTCCGATGAAATATTTTACGTATATCTGAGTATATTTCTGCTCCTCCTCCTCTTCTTCCTCCTCCTCCTCCTCCTCCTCCTCCTCTTCCTCCTCCCATTTCCTTCACGGTAAGTTTACAAAATCCACTAATCGAAAAAGATAGAGAAAAAAAAAGTAATGGTAGTAGGAAAACATATTTGTAATAAAGCATCTACACACACACACACACACACACACACACACACACACACACACACACACACACACACACACACACACACACACACACACACCCCTTAACTTTCTTCTTCTGTCTCTCGCCCCTTGATAACCTCCTTCCCCTTGCTCCTCTTCTTCTTCCTCCTCCTTCAACCCCAACACCTCAGTAAGACTTCCCTGATATTACAATCCGATCTGCAAGTCTCTAGGTCCGGATTCTGACTCTATAATACCATAAAGAAAACGAGGAACTCATATCAAGACTAGAGGAGTGAGAAGACCCATTTTTACTCCCTCCTCGCAGGCTACAAAGGGAATGAACGCCTTGTTCCTAATGTCCTTCAGTTTCGCTTTTTTATTATGGTATTTTTTCATTATATATGTACTTCTCTCTCTCTCTCTCTCTCTCTCTCTCTCTCTCTCTCTCTCTCTCTCTCTCTCTCTCTCTCTCTCTCTCTCTCGTCTCCCTCTCTTTATAGGGTTTCCTTCCTTATCTTTATTTACCATCGTCCTCTTTCATTTTTTTTCTTCCTCCTAATACGCTACATCTCTCCTATTATTCCCACCTCTGTATCTTTCCTATCTTCCACTTCTCTTCCTTTAATCCTCCTACTTCTATGTCTAGCTTTAACATCGTACTACTACTTCCTCCTCCTCCTCCTCTTCCTCACCTTACATTTCCATTCCTCATCCCACGTAGGTCTCCTCATTCACCTTGATATTCCTACCTCACATCTCTCTTTGTACATCTCACAACTCCTACTCTTACACCTTATTATGCTACGTCCACCTTACTTCATTTGCATTAATTTACCAGCAAGTCTTCCCTTAACCTAACCCACCTTACCTAACCTAACTTAATCTAACCTAACCTAACCTAACCTAACCTAAATCTTATTATGCTACATCTACCTTGCGTCCCTTGCATTGATTAACCTAACTTAACTTAACCTAACCTAACCTAACCTAACTTAACCCGCCTTACCTCGCGTCACCTGAGCTTGGGAATGTTTAAGTAGGTGAGGGAGAGGTGAGGGGGGGAGGTAAGGGGGGGAGGAAGGCTTAGGTAAGACCACCTCCACCACCTTCGGTAACTTCCAGATGTACACGTTAATTAGATTCACTTTCACCTGTCGTCACCTGAGGCAAAGAGGGAAAAAAAAGGTGTGTGTGTCTTGTGAATTAATGTAAATTGTATGCGTGTTATTTTTGTCTTTCATTATGCAGATGAGTTGTTTGTTCTTTGTTTATTTG
Organism: Metacarcinus magister; assembly: GCA_029783475.1. NCBI lineage: Eukaryota > Metazoa > Arthropoda > Malacostraca > Decapoda > Cancridae > Metacarcinus > Metacarcinus magister. The sequence continues at coordinate 1,567,747 of JAPQNM010000016.1, forward strand.
TTTATTTTCTTTGTTTGGCAGTGGAATGGATGGTGCACACACGCCCACACGCCCACATGCTATGATTTACATGCACTGTGTCGAGGCAAAACAGACAGTCATACACGCACACGCACACACACACACACACACACACACACACACACACACACACACACACACACACACACACACACACACACTGAGTCACCGTCCTTTGTCTCCCACACGATGAAAACGAAGGTGGGGAGGAGAGAGGGAAGGAGGAAATACGACTCTCTCTCTCTCTCTCTCTCTCTCTCTCTCTCTCTCTCTCTCTCTCTCTCTCTCTCTCTCTCTCTTGTTATTCCATTCCCTGGTTACCGTAATGTTCTGCTGTTCCTTCCTGGGCATCAAGCGTCCCTGTTAACCTAGAGCCACACAGCAAACACAAGCACAGCCTCCGCCTCCCCCTTCCTCCTCCTCCTCCTCGCTGCTCCCTCACAAACACTCACCACGATATGCACGGAACACGGAAGAAATACCTACTTTTTCCCCTTCCCTCCTACTACCCCCGAACCTCATTTCCACTGGGTAAAAACTGCGTGAGGGAAATGAGAATAAAAAGTGGGTTGTGTAGGGAGTTGTTTAAAAGTGGGAAGTTTTGATTTTTTTTTTTGCTGTGTATCTCATTTTTTTAATTTTATTTAAGGAAAGAGATACAAACTGGAACCAATTAGCAATGTCTGTTATGGATTAGATCGTAGAGGAAAAATATGCACCGACAATTGCGAGTTTCACATCATTTCCGTGTTTTATTAATCTGAAGACAATTACAAACAGATTTTAAACATGAAAAAGTAGATAATCCACAGAAATAATAAAACTTTCCAAACAGATAAATCACTACTGTCCTTGTTTTCCAGACCAGTATGGATCCAACATTAATTAAAAAGTGTCTACCTGTTTAATTAGTGAAGGGATTACAAGCGGTACTCATTAACAGGATTACAAGGATGAACACGTGTGATAGAGACGGATTCCTTACTGAACACTACACCAAGATCTCTGAGGAAACTATTGCATGAGATTCTTATTCTTTCTTCCCTAAGGCACGTATACCAGACAACACCAACACGCAACACCAATCAATCACACACCACGAGATTACACACCACACGATGGCCCCCCCACACACACACACATACACACACACACACACACACACACACACCAAAATAACCCTGACACGCACTTCCTACCCAGACTCCATTGCCAAACACACACGCATCCACCCACAAAGAATGACGAAAAAAACTCCACCAAAATTGCACATGTCACCAAAAAACACCAGTATATTAAGAAAAAAAAAGCAACAACATGCAGTCAACCCCGACATACACACACACACACACACACACACACACACACACACACACACACACACACACACACACACACACACAGTCAGTCTTCAAGAGCGTGAAAGCCAACCAGCAAAACACGGCCAAAGACCCACATTTTCAGGATCGTGTCTATCAAGCAAATACCACTATGATGTATTGAAGGGTGACACTCATTCCTTTGCATCCCATCCCCTCACCCCTTCTTCCCCTCCTTCTCCCCTCACCCCTTCTTCCCCTCCTTCCCCCTCTGTCCTCCCGCTAGTCCCTCCCCTCTCTTCCCTGCCGCTTACTCGAGTGTGTCCACCGATGTAAACAAATAGGAAAGACCGAATAGCGAATACGGAGAGGAAGGCGAAGGGTCGTGATGCTGCAGCAGTGGGATGGAGAACGATGACTGCAGAAGAGAAAGAGAAAGAGAAAGAGAAAGAGAGAGAGAGAGAGAGAGAGAGAGAGAGAGAGAGAGAGAGAGAGAGAGAGAGAGAGAGAGAGAGAGAGAGAGAGAGAGAGAGAGAGAGAGAGATACACACATACATACATACTACATACATATAGAATAATATATGCTAAAAATTCAATAAAACATCATTATCAAAGGGAACAAATATTAATAACACCCAAAAAGTAATGAAATATCACTCATTAATTATATCTATAGTAGCGTCAAGTGTAATTACCTTTCACTTGATCATTTTATTACGTTTAAAATTCGTCATACACTGAAAAAGAGAGAGTACTGAGCTTAGAAGTAAAAATTAAGGAAACTCTCTCTCTCTCTCTCTCTCTCTCTCTCTCTCTCTCTCTCTCTCTCTCTCTCTCTCTCTCTCTCTCTCTCTCTCTCTCTCTCTCTCTCTCTCTCTCTCTCTCTCTCTCTCTCTCGTCATATCTATGTTCTTTGTTACTACTCAAAACCACCAACACCACCGCCACCATCTCCACCTTCTCTACCTCTCCTTTCTCCTCTTCGTCCTCTTCCGCTTCCTCCTTCTTCCATTCTTTTCATCTCGCCCCCCTTCCCCTCCCTACCTCCTCCTCCTCTTCCTCCTCCTCCTCCTCCTCCTCCTCCTCCTCCTCCTCCTCCTCCTCCTCCTCCTGTGCCAAGACACTTCCGACCTCTACAATTCTGAACTCAGCAAAATCTAATTCGCAACCGGATATGAGAGAGAGAGAGAGAGAGAGAGAGAGAGAGAGAGAGAGAGAGAGAGAGAGAGAGAGAGAGAGAGAGAGAGAGAGAGAGAGAGAGAGAGAGAGAGAGGTGGGGGGAGTCAAGTGTTGTCTCCAAGTTACGGATAACTGGAACAAAAGGCGTCTCTCTCTCTCTCTCTCTCTCTCTCTCTCTCTCTCTCTCTCTCTCTCTCTCTCTCTCTCTCTCTCTCTCTCTCTCAATCACACACTCACACACACACACACACACACACACATACTATCTCACTCACTATCTTCCCTTTAACTCAAAAATAAACAGCACCATCAAAATCATCATAAGAAAAGAGAGAGAAAAAGAGAGAGAGAGAGAGAGAGAGAGAGAGAGAGAGAGAGAGAGAGAGAGAGAGAGAGAGAGAGAGAGAGAGAGAGAGAGAGAGAGAGAGAGAGAATACAAAAAAAACATAGATCCATTTCTCCCCAAGGCAACTACAGGCTGTTGTGTGGTGCTCGGGGAAGGCAGTAAAAACAAAATACATAAAGGACATCTCGGTAGGATAGTCCAATATTTCATTCGTACGTTCCTTTTCTTGTAGTGCCTTTTACCGCAAAGAGAGTTACGTATACCAATGCTACTCGATTGTGTGTGTGTGTGTGTGTGTGTGTGTGTGTGTGTCTTATTTTTCTTTCTTTTCTTTCTCTGTTTTTATATTTAGCTTCCTTTCAGTATCTTTGTCACGTTATTCTATTTACTCTTTGTATTCGTTGTCTTATTTTGCTATTGTCTCCACTCTTTTGAAATTGTCAATGGCGGGAGTTTCTTTTCACTTCAATAATTCTCAAAAAAAGAAGATAAAGAAACTAAAGACCCGTTTGAATTTTATATATTTGTTCACTTGATCTAGTTTCTCACAGGTCAAGGAAGGGATTGTGGTGCGCGGTGATCTTAATGGATAATTTATTCATTGCATTATTCACTTCACTTCCGGATCTTTAAGAAGAGATTGGCTTGCAAACTCTGAGGAAAATTACCCCCAATGTATTTCGGTTTTCTGAAGAAGTATTGGATGAAATTTCCTGCCTGGTTCCTTTCTTCCTTTTGTTTAGTGTCCCTGTAGTCTGTTGTAATAGCGATTGTTAATAATAATGATAATAAAAACAAGATAATAATAATAATAACAATAATAATGATAATGATAATAATAATATGAAAAAAATCAGTCCATTATCATTATTTTCTCTATTCCATCCTTGATCTATTTCCAGTTTTGCTTCTTTACAATTTCCAAGATGTCATAAATCTTAGTCTATAATTTCAGTTTGTTTTATTTTTGCATATGATTTCCAAGAATGACCTGTCCATTGTCTTGTATTTCTTGTTCCACTCTGAAGAATTTAGTTTCCACGTTTCACATCCATCGGTGTTTTGTTTTTCTTAGGGTAGACGTTGCTTTAAGAATTCACATTAAATACTAGTCCTCCTCTTGTCAAATTTTAGACCTACATAAAGAGTTTCAGTGGAGGTCAATGAATAGTTCTTGCAATTCCTCATTTCCCAGATTAATATAAAGTCTTTTTTTTAATATCACATGCTTTAAATATGAACCCTTTATCCTATTCTTATATTCCCTCAGCTGAACTTTCTGAAAATGTTGTCAAGACTTGTAAAAATTCTGTATCATCAGCAACTTTTCGTCTCACCAATAATCTTATTCCACCAAAATCATCACTTGGGAAACCTTTGTGATAGAATGACTGATTGCTACCTCGCAGTTGGATAAGTTTTCTTTTCTGTACACCTCACTGAGTCCAAAAACATATATTCCATCAGATATTTTCTCGTTGTGTCATCAAAATTTTCAAGTCTGTGATTTTCCGCCAGGCTTCAGCTGCTATGGATGTAGATTTTTATAAACCTTATTTGTTTCTTATGTACTAAACTAACTTGCTCTAACACTGCGTAGTACTAGCTTTAGGTGACACCCTGCCCCCCTCTCACCCCCCAAAAAAAAATAAAACGAAAACAGTGTAGTGTAGTTTTGTTGTGGTGGCAAGCGAACGAAACATATCCACATAGTTTAGACGATACAGAAACTAACACAAATACAGTGAAACCGAGCAAAC
>JAPQNM010000016.1:1582374-1594874 GCA_029783475.1 Metacarcinus magister
TAACATTAGGTGTTCCCGTTTTGTACAGGTAATGGGTGTTATTGGAATGGGAACACTCCTTTATCGGTAAGCTTTTGAACTAGCTTTGCGACTACACTGCCGTCTGGCGGCAGATTTCTGAACTCAGGTTTAGAAGCTGCCATTTTGTGGCTTAATATTACACCTATTTTCTTTATGCTTTCTGTCATCTGACGTATGTATATAACAATACAAAAGTGTTGTTATCGACGCATCATTTTTGTTTCCTTTGAAGTTTATCGTGTGGTTATTGTGATATTAACTTTCATTATGGAAGGTCATTGGTCATAGTCAATGTATTAGAGTGTGTGTCCAAGGTGTTGTGCGGGTCTGACCTTACTGGTGAAGCAGCTCGTGTGTATCTACGAGGCCTTCTGACGCCCAGCACACCAGTACGACGTAAAGTTTTCCGTAAAGCAATACTGATATTGGCCTCATTGTATGATTTAGCATTACACATAACCGTGATAGAATACCCATGAAAATACTTTCGATTATCCCTGGAGGCGCATGTATCCCTGATTGGGAGGTTGTGCCTGGGAACTTTGTCTATATTTCAACATGACACATTTTACCGCTACTCCTTTTGCATCTCCTTCACCATCACCATCACCATCTTCATCTTATCCTCCTCCTACTCCTGTATGTCCGTCGGCAGGCGCATGGCACACACGCTTTCCCTTCACGTAAACAAAACTTTTCTCCTTAAAAATCCGACTGAAAATGTTTGGCATAAAGTTTTATTAGTGTTTGGTGGTCGCGCCGGTGGGTCGCAGCGCCTCATTGCTCCCATCACACCCAACTCAAAAATATCCTCACGAACCACCACCTCGCAGAAGAAAAATAATAAATCCATGAAGAAAAAAAATAGAAAATATGATGAAGACATACCGTGAAAAAAGGTGAAGGTCGCAGGAAGCATCACTAAGGTTCTCTTCCGTAGCCTGAAAAGGAAAGAAAAGGAAGGTAGCAATAACACAGGTGAAATGCAAGAATGATTTACAGGTGTGCTGGAGCAAATAACTGTGGGAAAAGCTGAAGGGTCAGGGGTAATTTGATTATTTCCCCCCCCCCGTTGTGTGTGTGTGTGTGTGTGTGTGTGTGTGTGTGTGTGTGTGTGTGTGTGTGTGTGTGTGTGTGTGTGTGTGTGTGTGTGTGTGTGTGTGTGTGTGTTACAAATCGAGTGAAACAGATTCGATTTAAGATCCAAACTCGTGTGACTGGCGTTCCAGCATCCCGCTTCCAGCAGGTGTCGAATACAGAGGAGCATTTCAGACCACCTGCTGCTACTGTTTCGCTCCAATGTATTCCTTAAACTACCCAAAAGTGAGTCCAAAGCACGTAATATCTTTCTATTCCTAAAACAGACACTAAAAAAAACGCTAAAAGAGAAATAAAACGACAAGATAAAGAATAACAAAACAGAGTATCATGTCTTTACGTTGTATACCCAAAGCACATGAGGAGAGAAAAGTGTAACCCTCCATCACATAACATCCTTACATGTGTTGCGACAAATACGGAAAGTTACAATGAACACCAATAAAATGTAAAAATAGGAAAGTTGGGCCGAATAATTAAAACTGGACAATATATGGAGGCCGAGCCGCTAACAGAATTACAGCCCAAACCATTTTACTTTCGGGTGGACCATTGGAAGGGTAATAAAACCTTAATGCACCGAATTCAATCCATTAGTCAACTCCCGCTCGTCCTCCTCTCAGCCGGGGTGACTGTGAGTGAATCTTCCAGTCAGTCACCTTGTCCGCCTCATCATTTAACTGTATCACGTGTCGCCTGTCCACCTGCAACATTCTTTCTATACGTCATATGAATAGGTATGAAACGAGGCATCATTAAGCATCACGCATCGCTACTGCCAAGGAGGAAACAGCTGGACAGTATTACCAAGCCTTTGATAAATCACTTCCGGTATCATCAGCTCACGGTAAAACGTCGTGAAGCGTCAATGATGCTCTTTGTGCTCCATAACCACCAATCACAACACGTTTGCGATCCTCCACAACCAATAACGGCCACCACGGAGTTCTATTTTCCGTCCTGTGATTGGTGGCGCCGCGATTCCCTACTCGATCGTCGCTCCCTAAAGGCACCTGCAGAGATCGAAAAATGAGACCCAATCCTTTTCCCGGCAATCACAGCGTCCCTAAACCTCCCTCACTCCCCAGGGCACCGCGGACACACATCACGCCCGACGGAAGAGATTTATTAATATTCTCTGCTTACTTGACACGCCCTCAGCAACCCTATGCCGTCACTGCACTGATCAATACCCAAGGGAACGGAACGCAGAAGGAACAGTGATCAAAGAACCACACGCTGGGGGGCTGAAGAAGGAACAGCGGCCGGGCGAGGACGAGTCGGCTCCTACAGGTCCTACAGCTTGAAGTCCTTCCCGGCCCAGGGGTCCTGCAAGCCTTTAACAGCTGAGAGCGTGGCGGTGGTGGTGGTGGCGGCGGCGGCGGTAGCGGGGACGGCTTTGTCTGACGCTGTGGCTGCTCTCCCAAGCGCTGCTCTCTATAAATTTACTCATTCCACAGATATGCTTTGATACAATAAATACCGAGAAAAATTAGAGGAAGGACTCAATCTGAAGCATAAATCTACTCCTTTAATAAGACATGACACTGCAAATAAATGAGAAATATGTGAACTGAAATAAGAGAGAAGAAATCAATCAAGGGTGAAATAGAAGTGATAAATATGTGACAAAATGAAGAAAAAAAAATATAGGAACCAAACCAGAGACGAAGAACTATTCATATCCTCCATAAAGGCGAAATGCGTGCTATGAATGCCGATAAAATCACCATGAACGGTAACTGAGAATACACCAATAATATTCTCTCTATCGTGAAGGAAAGAAATATGACTTAATAAATAGAGAACCAAAAATATATATCAAGGGTAATAAGAGATTAAAAATATTGTATGACAGATGAGGAAGAAATATGAAGCATAATTAATTAGAAGATATCACTGACACTCTCTACTCATGGAAGGTGAAAAAATATAAGCTAGTTATGATAGAATAAACACGCAATCAAATGAAAAAAAAAAAATTAGTAAGACGCATAAAAAAATAAGCTGAAAAAAAATACAAATGAGGAATGACAATTACTACTTAAGAAAATAAATGGAAAAAAAAAACACAGATATAAAAGGAGAATATACCATCAAAAACACGAAATCCACACATCCACACACACCCTTGCTTAACTCCACTAGCTCGATTAATAAGTGGATCAGGTTGTGTGGCTGACGTTAGACTTAAAAATACACTAAAAAGAAAGGCTTTTTTTTGGCCAAGGACACACGACATGGTGGGCGGATAACGTGTTAAATTTCCTCGCCACACCACGTAATAATAATATCTTTGCTGTAACGTAAAGCTCCTTCGGTTATATTTTTCAAGCGGGAAAGTGATGCTGCTTCTCCGATTTGCTTCACTAGTTGTTTGACCAGGAAGAGAATGACCTTGTGGTGCGCGTACTTGAGAGAGCGAGAGCGAGAGAGAGAGAGAGAGAGAGAGAGAGAGAGAGAGAGAGAGAGAGAGAGAGAGAGAGAGAGAGAGAGAGAGAGAGAGAGAGAGAGAGAGAGAGAGAGAGAGAGAGAGAGAGAGAGAAAAAAAAGCATTTATAAACTCTTACCATATCTTCCTCAACTCAACAGTAAAGCCACAAACATAACTAAACAAACAAACAAACAAACAACAAACTATAAAAAAGCACACACAATCAAAAACAAAACGAGAGAAAAAGAAGAAAAAAACCTACCAGAATGGAAAGAATTGACCGGCACCTCAATGTCTTTCTTTCTTTCTTACTTTCTTTCTTTCTTTTCTTTCATAAAGTAAACTGGGGAAAACTCTGCAACAGTTCACATTCAATATTCTTTCTCAGTTCGACTTAAACTCCCACACAGGTAAATGTGGAGGAGGAGGAGGAGGAGGAGGAGGAGGAGGAGGAGGAGGAGGAGGAGGAGGAGGAGAGGAGGAGGAGGAGGAGGAGGAGGAGGAGGAGGAGGAGGAGGAAGAGGAAGAGGAGGAGGAGGAGGAGGAGGAAGAGGAGGAGGAGAAGGATGAAGAGGAGGAGAAGGAGGAAGTAGAAGAAGAGAAGGAGAAGAAGAAGGAGGACAAATAAGAAAAAGAAGAAGGAGCATGAGGAGGAGGAGGAGGAGGAGGAGGAGGAAGAGGAGAAAGAAGAAGAAGGAGGAGGAGGAGGAGAAGAGGAGGTAGAGAAGAAAAACAAGTAAGAAAGGAACAAAATCAAAACGCAACACACTGTATCGATACTGCTCTAAATTTACACTTTTATACACTATCAAATCCATTCACCAATACTCTCCTTTTACAACAAATAAATATCAACACACAAATAATCTTCCCTACGCCCCAAATAAGCCACAAGTTGAATGGAATATACCGCCTGGAGCCACAGAGTCTTATTAGGGCATTAGAGGAACGATAGGAACGGGAGGAGGTGGGAGGAGGAGCCTACGTGGGCCTCTCCTGAAGGGAAGGTAATGAGAGTCTCCTATCAGCTTGCCTTGTCTCGATAGCCTGGTTGGAGGGACATGAGACACAGCTGTGGTGGGTGAAGGGAAGACGAGCAGCTGGGAGGAATTACTGGTATGAGAGAGAGAGAGAGAGAGAGAGAGAGAGAGAGAGAGAGAGAGAGAGAGAGAGAGAGAGAGAGAGAGAGAGAGAGAGAGAGAGAGAGAGAGAGAAAGAATATATACCAATACATTGTTAATTACACTATATGTTATACACACCTGCATCTTTACTATTTTTACTACGTCATTTATCAAACTATCCTCCTCTCCCAATTCATATATTCCTCTTCCTCTTCCTCCTCTTCCTCTTTCTCCTCCTCCTCGGGTGGGCTTCAGAACTAATCATCTGGTCGTGGCCGTTTAGAGATGGGAAGGGAGGGAGGGAGGGAGGGAGAGAAAGAGAGAGGTAGGGAGGGAAGGAAGGCAGGAGAGAGGGAAGGAAGGAGGGAAGGAAGGAGGGAAGGAGGGAAGGAAGGAGGGAAGGAGGGAAGGAAGGAGGGAAGGAGGGAAGGAGGGAAGGAAGGAGGGTCACGTAACCTAAATTAAAGGGATCACCACTTGAAACCCAAGCGAATCAGTGACACTCGTGGTAGTTTGAATGATTCTGGAGAGTCTGTTATCTCTCTCTCTCTCTCTCTCTCTCTCTCTCTCTCTCTCTCTCTCTCTCTCTCTCTCTCTCTCTCTCTCTCTCTCTCTCTCTCTCTTACACAGATATTTAACATCGTAACAGTCTGAACGGTTTGAAATGGCATGGTGACTCCTCTTCTTCCTCCTGCTCCTTTCTTCTTTTTTTTCCTCTTCTGATTTTTCTTATTTTTTTCCTCCTCCTCCTCCTCCTCCTCCTCCTCCTGCTACGTGTTTGTATTGGTTTTTGTCTTCGAGTTAAAGTTTGGTTTCGTTTCAAAGTTACATCGGTTGGAATACACTCAAGGGAATATCTAAGAACTTGCTTTAGGTTCCGCTCAAGTTTTGCTTATTGTAATACAGATCAATACAAATTCCTCTCCCACCTCCACGAGAAGAAGAAAAAAAAGAGTTCACTGCACATTTCCATAACGACAAATTTCTACTTATTGAACTTTATTATTTTTTGGCATAATTTCAAAGGATCATATCAGAAAAAAACAATCAATTATTCCTTTATTTTATTTGATTATCTTACTTTTTTTTTCTTTACGTGTTTGGTTATTAGTATACGTTTTTTTTATCAGTTTTTCCCCTTTCTTTTCTACCATTATCTCCTCCTCCTCCTCCTCCTCCTCCTCCTCCTCCTCCTCCTCTTTGTCCCTTTTAAGTGCACGCAGCCTTCAGCCCCATCATAGGAGAGCCGTGTTCATGGGGAGGATGGGTGGATGGGGAGGAAGGGGGGGAAGGGGGGGAAGGGGGAGCCAGTGGGGAGCCAGACAAAATTACCTGTCATAGCCGATGATATGAAAAAATTGGATGAGAATTTTCAGCAATAGTTCCTCTGTCATTTTAGAGTGGAGTGAGTGAGACCATGATACCAGTGACCGTAATACCTATCTCTCTCTTTCTCTTTCTTTTCTCTCTTTCTCTCTCTCTCTCTCTCTCTCTCTCTCTCTCTCTCTCTCTCTCTCTCTCTCTCTCCATAATTCCCCTTTTTTTCTTCATATCTAGTAAAACAATAATAATTCCCCACAATTCTCATTTTTCTTTCATTCTCCTTCATGTCTACTAAATTTTTTGACTATTTCCTTTTTATTTTCTTCATGTTTAGGAAATTTACTCCAGAATTCCTTTTTTTCTTTTTATTCTTTTCCTTCTTGACATTCAATATTCACTCGTTTGTTTAGAAGATCAATTTAAACTTCATACCACAAGCCACTCCAGCACCCAGCACTCATCTCGCGTTAGGCCTGACTCTCTCTCTCTCTCTCTCTCTCTCTCTCTCTCTCTCTCTCTCTCTCTCTCTCTCTCTCTCTCTCTCTCTCTCTCTCTCTCTCTCTCGCTCGCTCTCTCTCTCTCCCTCATTCCCATTTCTGTGTATAACTTTTCATCAACTCTTATCCTCTTATCTCGTTCATCTCTGACTCTTATCCACGACGATTATGTAAACGAGCGAGTATGTCGTCTTGGCGCACATCCTTAGAGCAGTTTTGTTCCGGTCTGTTTACATACGAGAACCGTTTATGAAATCCACGCAGGCTCCTAGACGGCATATACACACACATACATTCATACATACACACATACACACATACACACACACACACACACACACACACACACACACACCCACACACACACACACACACACACACAGCCAGAAAGAGAGAGAGATATTAAGAGTAAAAAAAATCTTACCCCAGAGTATGATGATATTTTAAGTGGTACTTCATCTCTTTTTTTTTCACGAGCTGCTGAATTACTTTCGCTTAATTTTGCAAGAGGAGAACATTAAGGATTTCTTGATTACTAACGCCTGTCTTTATGTAATATGTCTGGTTTGAATTCAAGTATTAATAATGACAAAAAATAACTTGAGAGATAGATAGATAGCTAGATAGATAGACAAATAGAAAAATAAATAAAGAGAATACAGACGGAGATCGGAAGAAAATAAACACACTGATAGTATGAGTGGAAGTGAAGTTTGAAGGGAAAAGCAAGGAGAGAATTGGATAAATAGCAAGGAAAGAGAGAACGAGAGAGGAAGAGAGATAAACGTAATCAACTAATTACATTCTAGGAAAACAGTTCACATGGTCGTGGCTCTGTCGCTCTTTCATCTTGGATATTTTGTTGTTTTCATCACTTTTCTTTTTGGCTGAGAAAATAGATGCAATTCTTTTCATTCTCCTCCGTAATTTTCTTTATTTCAAGGGAAGCGAATATATTTTTTTCCTTTACCTTTCTTAAAGCAGCGTGACTTTTTCTTGTTTGCACGGCGCTTTCCTTAGATATCATGTATGAATGTTTTCTGTTACTTACTAAAACATTTACATTCACCAATACCATGAGTTTGGACAACCAATTTCACTTTCCAATGCTCTATTTTTCCACAACACTCGGTTTTCTTTCTGGCCTCGCTATATTTTTCTTCTTCCTGCCTCTTGCACTCTCCCTGCACTCATATTAAGCGAGGCGCTGCACGCACGCCCCACCTGAGGCCCCTCGGGTGACAGCTTAACTCAAGATGGACACTGGACCAACAGGGGATTTAGTAACCCGTCTAGGATTAACTGACCACTTCATGAAATGCTTTTAACAGTCCCTTGAGTGCAACTAAGGGGGTCACTGCTTCTCATAAGGAAAAAAGATATAAGTGGAAATGTCGTTGTCAGGTGCTCTCTCTCTCTCTCTCTCTCTCTCTCTCTCTCTCTCTCTCTCTCTCTCTCTCTCTCTCTCTCTCTCTCTCTCTCTCTCTCTCTCTCTCTCTCTCTCTCTCTCTCTCTCTCTCTCTCTCTCTCTGGCTCGGGTGTGGGCGGACAACCCTAAACTCTTTTTTTTATAAAAGTCTGCGGGGTTACCAAGTCATATTTCATTAAACATCGCATATCCTTGTGTATTTTATCTACTATTATTATTTCTTATTTTTTGTGTGTGTATGTTATGGATACTATTTTCCGATAAACACTTCACTTTTCTCATTGAGTTAAGTAAGTGTTGTCTATTAAAGTATGCTACACAAGCTGCTTAATCAAAAAATCAATAAAGCTGCATGTAGGTGAGCGAGGGAGATCTTGCTTCATTTTAAAGTAAAATTTCACCGACAGCTGTGATAAGGCTTAAAGTTTATTGTATACACCAGGTCTAAGAGAACCCAATAAAGTGAGGCGAGGAGGTAAAAGGGGAAGGGAAGCGAGGACACCGTCTCCTGTAGGTACGAAGGTGAAAAGTTGGAAGAGCAGACAGGACAGGCTAGGTCACTTAAAACTGTCTGGACTGTGAGACATGACCAGTGAAGATGATCACAAAAAGACTTGAAGCTGAAGGAAAACGAAAATGTTGACTTAGGATAATAACAAAACCTTACTTATGCTGTATAAATATAATAATGAAAATCTAAATTGCGTATAATGAAAATTCCTTCCAAACTCTCCGTTTTCCATATGCAATTTTTCCATTAAGAGTGAAAACCTAACTCGCTATGAAATTGTCCAACTTGCCATCCCTTTTGAGTTTCTCCTTTTTCACGTCACTTTTTCAAATACTGGGAATCAGATTCAAACTTGCTGTGAAACCGTGGAAACTGTCCGGTAATTCATCTGTACCTCAAGTTTTTTTTCAATCTATCCATTTACCATTTTAACAATATTTATCACACGAGTCTGTCTGTCACGCTACAAAGCTAACGAATTTATGCGCCGAGGAAGTGAGTACAAGAGACAAGGCGAGGCAGGGGAGCACAGTTGCTGGATGAGGGCGCAACTTGTTTCAGACTTATTATTTGTGAAAGTTTGGCCCACACAGCAACCTGACCCTAATGTGAGGTTTCTCAATAAATTTCTAACCTCGTACCCAGCTCCCGGACAACAGGGTCACACTCCCCTCCCGCCGGCCACGACACTGGAATAGTTCAAGCAAACTTTTATATTGATAATAGGAGTCGCTAGTATAAATTAAATGGCGGTAATTACAGAACGACCATAAAGCCAGTGAATATAATAGCAATATGACTCCAACGAGAAGAAAACACAACAAAAAGAAAACAAATGAACATAAATAAGATAAGAGGAAGGGAAAGTACGTGATTAAATTACCAGAGGAGAATGCAAGATAGAGAATTCTTATTAATGTATATTAATCTTGTTAAACGCATCTCACCTTCAAAAAAAAAATAATGTATTCTTCATTACTACACACCAACAAAAATTCCATATTCATCCATCTGTAGCTTTAAAGATTTAGCAGATATTTGTTCATTCCTATTTTGTGAAGAGCGAGAAAGAAATATATGGACACAAAACCAACACTGCATACATTCCAATCTTACCTCCACCAAAACCAACAGTATTGATGCAAACAATATTACTCGCCACAAGAATACACTGCTTTTTTCCTTATGTATAAAGGGAGCCACAGTAACGGGACTCACGCAGACCATCTATGTATCCTCGCAACCGTTCTAGCAATTCACCGTCCTCATAAAACTCTTCGACGTAATCACCCACGACCCATCTCATCGTCCATCCGCCCGCAAGACCACCACGACCCTCCCTCTCTGGTCTATTGTAACAAGGAAAAAAATATAGGATGCCTGAAAAAAGACCTCCTCCTCCTCCTCCTCCTCCTCCTCCTCCTCCTCCTCCTCCTCCTCCTCCTCCTCTTCCTCCTCCTCCTCCTCCTCATGCCCAATGGAAGATGCACAGAGGAATATAAAGGATCAGTGAAAGACGGGAATGAGGGGAGGCATGCAGGGAGAGGAGAGAGCGGACGGAAGGGAGATAGAGGCGAGAGAGATTGAGGGAAGTAAGGGAAGGAAAAGGGTAATTGACCACGAAAGAAAAAAATACTAAGGGAAAAATAAATGGATCTTTACAAGGAGTAAAGTAACGATGTTCTTTGTACTCTATTAAGTAGGTGTTGCGAAGGTTTCTGCGAGGGGCGCCTCCCTGCATGACTGTGACGGACGTTCCCTTGTGCATGAACTTTGCCATTTATTTCAAGGCATGGTCGGGGGATGTCAGAGTGTTACATTATATTTGTGTATTTCATTGAATTTTTTTTTGGCAGATTTCATGGATGTGCTTTTATTTTACGAAAGGATTACAAATGAATACATAAATGAATGGGTAAATAAATAAATTGATAAATGAATAAATAAGTAAATGAATATATATATATATATATATATATATATATATATATATATATATATATATATATATATATATATATATATATATTCCAAGTTTCCGGGAACAATATAAAAGTTAATAAAGTTAAGTACTTAAACACATATGTATCCACACACACACACAGACACAGACACAGACACAGACACAGACACAGACACACACACACATACACATACACATACACACACACACACACACACACACACACACACACACACACACACACACACACACACACAGTAAATTGTGACAATGATTAAATTCCAGGGGATATTTTATGCAGAAAAATAAAATAATAGTATAATTATCGGGATTCTTTTTACGTGCATAAATGTTACGATGAAATCATGAATAAAATGTTACTTTCATGTTTGTTATTTTTTATGGGATTTGATGAGCTGAGTAAAGATGAATTTCTATATTTCAAAATGTAGTTTATCAATACTACTTTTCATTGAAATTTCAGTTCTTCCTTCTAATTACTCATTAAGGTATAGTATTATTTAGACCCGATTTTGTAAGTATCAAGTGACGAAATATAACTTTTTACAGTTTTAATAATAATTTTCGGAAATGAAATATTTAGTGAACAACAGCTCTCTCTCTCTCTCTCTCTCTCTCTCTCTCTCTCTCTCTCTCTCTCTCTCTCTCTCTCTCTCTCTCTCTCTCTCTCTCTCTCTCTCTCTCTCTCTCTCTCCATGCAAACCTCACTTCATCCTGCCTTATCACCGTTGCTTGCGGGTGCGTCAAGCATTACCTTCCCTTACCGAAACATCACACGCGCCTTAGGGACAGCTCACCCGGCCCTTCATAAACTCCTGTATTCGACCGTCAAGGGAATCACGTAGCCATTATATCGCCCATCCATCGAGGAGATGAGGTCTGCTGATCGTTCCTCTTTGGGGGGGATTATGGGAAACTTGCTTCCTCATCCATCAGGCTTAAAGTTATCTTCCTTTTATTTTTTTTATTCTTGTCTCTCTAAACCAGGAAAGTTATGGAAGAGGATAGTAAATGGATCAGGTTACACGGTAATCTTATGTTCAAACAGACGTGCTTTGACTCTACGTATCAGTTTTATAATAAGTTCATTTTTACCGTCAGAAAATATCGACACACCTATTGACCTTAATTTCCTACATGGTGTTGGGATGAGGGAGGGAGCGAGGGAGGAAAGTGGAACATGAGGCAAGGTGAAAAAAAGGGCAACACCAACCCCAACCCTCCCCACGTGACGCAGTGCAGCCGTTATGACGTGTGGATGACGCAGCACACACTTGACGCCACGAATAAGTCAGCGGCCAGGTTAATACACCTCAACACTGGCCGTCTCTCCCCCTGCATAACTTTTACCTCCTGGCGTGAAGTAGGAGGGAAGTTAGCCTGCGATATGTTCAGGCCGCCGCGAAAATGCACGCCCGTAAAGTGAATGTTGAGTGTGTTAGTGTGAGTGTGCGTGTGTGTGTGTGTGTGTTGAAAGTGTGCTAGCGAGAACGATAAACACTCACACATACATTCACCTACCTAATGACTTGAATATCTGTATCAAGTGAGTGGGTAGATGCAGTGTAGGTGTTTGAAGGGGAAGCACGGATTTTCACCCACCCACACAGAGCTCTCCACTTAACAGGTAACAATCACACACCTATTTAGTATGCAGTGTGTTCGGGGAGGGAGAGTGAGTTCATGTGTGTGTGTGGGTGTGGCACGAAGCACCTCAAACTCATCCACGCATTCATATATTTTCCATGATGAAAATTTGAGAGAAAAAGAGAGAAGAGAGAAAAAACCATAAAATCAATTCACATAGCACTTCTGCACACTTATTCACTCCTTCACACCTTCAAGCAATCACTCACTCACTTATTTCCCAGGTTGAGCAATACCCCTTCCTTCACTCTTTTTTTTTGCTTGCCTTTCCTCACTTGCCTTCCCTTTCCCTCACTTGCCTTCCCTCGCTTGCCTTTATGCAGCTCACCTCGCTCCACACTCCCGTCGCCCGCCCTCTCCACTCCACTCACTCAAAAATGATGGGGAGGGAAAATTTTGATATGTAAATGAAGTAAGTTGCAAACATTCACA
>JAPQNM010000016.1:1597374-1624874 GCA_029783475.1 Metacarcinus magister
TTGTTGTTGTTGTTGTTGTGTTGTAATGAAGTTAACGGCTTACGTCTCTTACCCTGATATTGTGAGAAGGTGAAGATAGACGCTTGTAATGAGACTTGGATGTAAGGAAGAGAGAGAGAGAGAGAGAGAGAGAGAGAGAGAGAGAGAGAGAGAGAGAGAGAGAGAGAGAGAGAGAGAGAGAGAGAGAGAGAGAGAGAGAGAGAGAGAGAGAGAGAGTTAAATTACCAAAATCTTTATAGCGTTCAAATACTCTCTCTCACACTCTCTCTCTCTCTCTCTCTCTCTCTCTCTCTCTCTCTCTCTCTCTCTCTCTCTCTCTCTCTCTCTCTCTCTCTCTCTCTCTTTTGAATCACTGCGCAGACTGAATAAATTTACTGAACTGCATTCACTTCCCATACCACTCTCCTCCTCCCCATCCTATTTTTTCTCTTTCTCCTCTTTCTCTTTCTCTTCATCTTCCTCACTCCTCCTCCAGCATCTAAATTTTTCAGTCCCTTCTTCCACGTACCCTCATAAAATAGACTCACTTCACTAATGAGGTAATTAATGAGTAGCTTCTAAGGTAACTGGAGTACTTTTTTTTCCACTGAGCTAAATCCTGAGTCATTGGTGAGCCTCCCTTCAACAGCAGCAACAGGTAAGTCTAATCATTACCTGGCAATTAAGATCCCAGGGGAGACTAAGCTCATGAATAAAGACCGAGGGAGAGGAGAGTGGCGAGTGAGAGTGAGAGTGAGTGAGAGAGAAAGAGAGAGAGAGAGAGACGAAAAAAAAAGTACAGATAATGAGAGAGACGTATTACTATGCCAGCGTTTTCTTTCACTATTCATTCATTTCGGTTATATACATTTGCTGTGTCTCTTATTTAATTTCATACGTATCTCTTACAGTGTCAATTTAGTTTCTCTAGTGATCCATCTGACTACACGGATAATACACCTTCATATATATATTTACAAAACTCTATTACACACATCACTATTTCCACACCTTGCACAGACACCAGACATTTCACAACAACGTATGCTATAGCTCTTCACCTGTCTAGTCATCAATATATCTGTCGTAATCTAACAATTCCTTGCTCTTTTTATTGACTAACACATTTATTATTCAGTAGAGTCTCAAAACACTCTCCTTCCTTCTATCTGTTTGTCCTTGGCTGTCACCGTCTTCAAGCCTCTCACACAAACCCAATTCCAACTCTCACCAAATATAGATTCCTTTCCTTCCGATTTTCGCCAGTGTCAACAGAAATTTGCTCCGTTTCTGTGTCACACTTTACCTGGAATACAAAGAGCGATTGCCAGGCTGGGAGGGAAAGGACAGGAGGCAAATTGGTCTTGTAAATAGGGGTGAGGTGTGTGTGTGTGTGTGTGTGTGTGTGGGTGTGGGTGTGTGTGTGTGTGTGTGTGTGTGTGTGTGTGTGAGTGTGTGTGTGTGTGTGTGTGTGTGTGTGTGTGTGTGTGTGTCTAAGAGAGAAAGAGAGAGAGAGAGAGAGAGAGAGAGAGAGAGAGAGAGAGAGAGAGAGAGAGAGAGAGAGAGAGAGAGAGAGAGAGAGAGAGAGAGAGAGAGAGAGAGAGAGAGAGAGAGAGAGAGAGAGAGAGAGAGAGAGAGAGAGAGAGAGAGAGAGAGAGAGAGAGAGAGAGAGAGAGAGAGACGGTGAAAATGAAAGATGATGGCAGTACAGAGTAATTTAAACACGAGAGGAAGTATAGCCAAGGTAAAGACAGGTAAGGGATGAAAGGAAGGGCAGCGAAGGCTTAATTAACTAACATATTTAAGAATGGAAGGAAAAGTAATTGTACAAGAGAGAGCAGTGTAATATTAAAGTGAGAGAGAGAGAGAGAGAGAGAGAGAGAGAGAGAGAGAGAGAGAGAGAGAGAGAGAGAGAGAGAGAGAGAGAGAGAGAGAGAGAGAGAGAGAGAGAGAGAGAGAGAGAGAGAGAGAGAGAGAGAGAGAGAGAGAGAGAGAGAGAGAGAGAGAGAGAGAGAGAGAGAGAGAGAGAGAGAGGAGAGAGAGAGAGAGAGAGAGAGAGAGAGAGAGAGAGAGAGAGAGAGAGAGAGAGAGAGAGAGAGAGAGAGAGAGAGAGAGAGAGAGAGAGTTAATGCAACCCAAAATATAAATCTAATGACAATGAAATTAATTACATTGATAATAAAAGAAATATCATGTCCTTTTAGGAGAATAAATCTTTGGGTAAAATTCTGTATAATAAAGAAAAAAAAAGTCAAATAAAGTCTATCTTTTTGACGAATATTACGTAAGGAAAGAAAAAAAACGAGACTGGGAATTGTCAAATTTAAAGTGAATAATGCTTGTTAATATTAAAAAAGAAAGAAAGAAAGAAAAAAAAAGATGTAAACAGTACATTAAATCTTAGACAGACTTCATTACACAGTTCAGAATTTCAATCATTAGAATCAATTTGACTCTCTCTCTCTCTCTCTCTCTCTCTCTCTCTCTCTCTCTCTCTCTCTCTCTCTCTCTCTCTCTCTCTCTCTCTCTCTCTCTCTCTCTCTCTCTCTCTCTCTCTCTCTCTCTCTCTCTCTCTCTCTCTCTCTCTTTCTCTTTCTCTCTCGTTAAATCGGCTTTCGAACGAGTTCCGGTCAATTGAGAATTACCCCGTAAACCGTGAGGCCTGTCTGGGAGGTCAAGAGGCGGCCCTTCCCTACCCGTTGACCTGCTCACCTCAGCCAATCATAACGTCGCAAAATGTCACAGAGGCTTGCTATTGGTCACAAAGATTTCGTGTGGTGAGGCTGGCAGACATACCCGATGGTTTAGTTATTAAAGGGAAAGGAAAAGGAAAGGTATTATACTCTGATGAAAAGAGAAAGAATGGAGGAGGAAGAGGAGGAGGAGGAGGAGGAGGAGGAGGAAGAAAGGGATGCTGGAGTAATCTAAATCATTTTCGAAAACATAGATGAAGACTTTGAATTGCAATCTTATTTTAATATCTTTATATATTTTCTAGGTTCCGATTTTTCATCTTCCTTCTTTCTTTCTTTCTTTCTTTCACTTTTAAAACTCGCAACACTTCATTTATTTTTTTGCTTTCACTCTCATCTATTCTGCTTTCACTCTCTCGCAACTATTTTTCGGCAATTTTCCACGTCAATTGGCCGACACCAATCCACATTCTCTCTCTCTCTCTCTCTCTCTCTCTCTCTCTCTCTCTCTCTCTCTCTCTCTCTCTCTCTCTCTCTCTCTCTCTCTCTCTCTCTCTCTCTCTCTCTCTCACATCTATTCCCATCACTCATCACCTTGACAGATTTGACACCATTATTGAAAGCCATTATGCGTCAAGACAAACACACACACACACACACACACACACACACACACACACACACACACACACACACACACACACACACACACACACACACACACACACACACACACACACACACACACACACACACACACACACACACACGTAATATGTCCCTCGGCGCCTTCATCATTATACACAAAAGTGAAGCATCAGAATTACGTCCTTCTGACTACTGTTTTTTTTTGTCTAATATTTTCATCACCTCTCCTCTATTCTCTCTTCTCCCTGCCAGTCCCCAATCACCTCTCCTCCTCCTCTCCCCTTACCTTACCTGCCCCTCACCTACGAATGTGAACGTGATTTTTAACCTCAATACCTAATAATATACAGTCACTCAGGTTTTTATCTCTTCTTTATAACTTTTTCAACTCTCCTTCACGTGTCTATCAGCTTTGTTGTCTATTGATCCAGAACTGATTACGTCCTTGTGAAATATAGCTCAGCACTTTTATGCTAGGGATTTGGTGCTGCCCTGCTTATAAAAACTATGATTTTATTTGAGTATGATAATGTAGGGAGAGTTGAATTTTTTTTTCATTAACATTCCTTACAAAAAAAAATTGCGAGCATATTTCAATTTTCAGAATACTGTTCAGTCTTTTTTTTTCATTGGTTAGTAGATTTTAGTTTCTGATTTATACATTTTTGTTTACGTTGAAGAAAAAAAAATTGGTATTAGATTATTTCTTCTTTATGTCCATTTTTTTTTTTGGGTGCTATTTGAAGCTTCTAAGCCGTAATCTCTTTGAACGAAAGTGCACATGACAGAGAACAAAGCATCAATTTAACACGTGAATTCATTATAATCACTCTTGCGATTATTCAAACGAGTAGAGGAAGGCAGCCATGAAACAAACAAACAACAACAACAACAACAACAACTACTACTATTACTACTACTACTACTACAACGAAACTTACCCAAATACTCTTTTAAATATTTTTCAATCACGCACACGCACACCCACACACACACACACACACACACACACACACACACACACACACACACACACACACACACACACACACACACACACACACACACACACCTTGAGAACGCTTGCCCCTTCGTACCCTTCCTATAATAGACAAGTTCCCTGTCCCTCTTCTCTGAATTCCTGTGCACTGAGAGAGAGAGAGAGCGAGAGAGCGAGAGAGAGAGAGAGAGAGAGAGAGAGAGAGAGAGAGAGAGAGAGAGAGAGAGAGAGAGAGAGAGAGAGAGAGAGAGAGAGAGAGAGAGAGAGAGAGAGAGAGAGAGAGAGAGAGAGAGAGAGAGAGAGGAGAGAGAGAGAGAGAGAGAGAGAGAGAGAGAGAGAGAGAGAGAGAGAGAGAAGAGAGAGAGAGAGAGAGAGAGAGAGAGATGAGAGAGAGAGAGAGAGAGAGAGAGAGAGAGAGAGAGAGGAGAGAGAGAGAGAGAGAGAGAGAGAGAGAGAGAGAGAGAGAGAGAGAGATAGAGAGAGAGAGAGAGAGAGTAAGAGAGAGAAAGTGAGAGAGGCGTCAATTCCTCACGCTACAACACTCTTCAATGGACTTCAATCTGGAGCCACACGAGATTGACTTTAAAGTGATGGTAATGAAGATGTAAATTAATAACTTATATTTTTTGATGACTTCCGGCGGTTGAGTGAGATTATAATGGACAGCAGCTAAAGGGATCTGAGAGAGAGAGAGAGAGAGAGAGAGAGAGAGAGAGAGAGAGAGAGAGAGAGAGAGAGAGAGAGAGAGAGAGAGAGAGAGAGAGAGAGAGAGAGAGAGAGAGAGAGAGAGAGAGAGAGAGAGAGAGAGAGAGAGAGAGAGAGAGAGAGAGAGAGAGAATGAGAGAATGAGAAATTAAGCGAAGTGGATCGAGGAAAAGGAGGACGAACCTGCAAGACGAAGAAAGAGAGAAGGAGAGGGAAGAGGGGAAGGAGGGAAGAGAAGGAGGGGAAGGAGGAGAGAGGAGGAAGGAGAAAGGAGTGAAAATCCAACCATTAATCTCTTGCCTTGAAGTCTAACCCTCTTTCCGAATTCCGCTCTTGAGGTCTGGTTTTCAGGACAGTGGTGAGAAAGGGTTGTGAGGGAGGCAGGAAGGTCAGGGTGAAGGGGCGGGTGCGTTGAGAGACAAGAGAGAGAGAGAGAAAGGGTACAGACTAGAATGGCCTTATAATATAATAATTTCATAATCAATTACAAAAGTTATATTGAAATTATATATATAAAAAACAACCAAGGTGAAAATAAAAAAGTGATTAGGGATATACAACTTTTTTTTTTTAGTTGCTATTCAAAATCTGAGAAAAATAAGATGGCTGCCAAAATTAGGTTGGAATTATAATGAAAACAGTAAACAGGAGTGAAGGTGTAGCGGCGGCAAGATTTGATTACCTCGTCTGCTACTCCTAATTGCTCCTGAAACTCCAGATTGCAGCACGAGGCAGAATCATATATATATTTTTTTTTAGCACTGCGGCGTTTTGATGCTCTAAACTACTACTATAACTGCTGCTGTGTTGCTGCTGCTGTTGTCGCTGCCACTGCCACCTGCAACGCTAAGAACAATACTAACACCAACATTAACAGCAACAGCAGCAAGGGAATCATCACTACCATTGCTACCACTAATAACAACAACAACAACAACAACAACAACAACTACTACCGTCACAAGATTACTACTACTACTACTACTACTACTACTACTCACTGCTACACAATACTCAACAAACATCCGGTGAACTATTGCCTAAAAAACCAACAATGAGCGGCAGAACGCGATTAATTCTTCTTCCTGATGAAAAAAATAGACACACGAACATATGTTTCACCATTTTCAATCAGCAGGACAATTAGAGGAACAATTAGGCTTACTTCTACCTTCCCTTCTCCTCTCCCTTCCCTTCTTCCCTTCATCTTTCCTCTTCTTCCTCCCTTCTTTTTCTCCCTCTTCCTCCATTTTCGATGCCACTAAGTCTGTGATGCATTTTGTGCTTCATCGTGTCTCTCCCTCTCTTCTTTATCTCCTTCACCTTCCCTCCGCTCCTCCTCCTCTTCCTTTTCCTCCTCCTCCTCCTCCTCTGCTCCTCCTCCTCAATAAGGGTTGAGACATAGCCTTATAGAAATCCATAATCCAGAAAGCCTTTGTGTTTCAGTTTCATCCTTCACCATATATCCTTACCTCCACACGTCCTCTAACTTTCATTCCTCCTCCTCCTCCTCCTACTCCTCCTCCTCCTCTTCTTCCTCCAAGGTCGCATTTATATGGAGGTCAGTTTGTAATCTCGTCTTTACAAATGATCGACTTGTTTGTCCGTCCCCGCCTCCTCCTCTTCCTCTTCCTCCTCTTCCTTCCCCGCCAACTGACCGGTCGCCTCTTTGTGTTCCTTGCTGGTTCCTCTTCATAAGCTTGGTCTGAATGACGGGATGATCAACAACCTCGAAGTGGATCGCCTTGGTCTCCTATCTAGGTTAGCTTCCCTTTCAAGATCCTTCCGTTTTCGTGTAAGACGCTGACCAGTGTTAGGAATGCATTGTAAGCCTCGTAAGACATTCTCGTTTTCTATTTCCTTCAATAAGATAAATTTTAACTGATAAATTTCATGTTCTTTATGTGAGAAGTTAATTAAAAATGTTTATATATATACTTATCCTGGTGTTCCATTGTATTACTCATCTGTCTGTCTGTTTGTCTGTTTGTTTGTGTCCATAACTGCCTGTCTGCCTGTCTGTCTGTCTCTGTGGAAACTTACTTTAATTTCCTTAATGAAAAAATGGTGCAACGCGCATTTATGAAGGGAAAAAAAATAAGGAATTACTGAAGCAAGTAATAAGACAAGTGGAAAATCCTTCATGCAAAAGTTTTCCGCCAGCAAACAATGGTCATCTCAGGAGGAAATTGACTTTACTGAAGGAAATTAAACGAATAAACTTGAACACCATGTGGAAGGAAGCAGTGTGTGTGTGTGTGTGTGTGTGTGTGTGTGTGTGTGTGTGTGTGTGTGTGTGTGTGTGTGTGTGTGTGTGTGTGTGTGTGTGTGTGTGTGTGTGTGTGTGTGTGTATATTGTTATTAGTATTTTTGCAGCTCATTCTTTGATTCTATTACTGCTACTACTACTACTACTACTACTACTACTACTACTACTACAATTACTACTACTACTTCCCCAACACCACCACCCAAAAAAAATGTAATTAATTCTAGAGGAATTACTTAAGCTTGTCCCTTTCTTTAGGTAACAGAAATAAATGGATGATCTCACTTACCTGATTAAGTAGAATCAGTACATCCACCACCATCACCAGCTGGGGAGAGAGAAAAAAAAAAAAATAAATAAACGTACATCTTTACATTTGAGAAATACTAAATTTGGAATCGTTGACTTTAGTTTAATGGGAGATTAAACTCATTGATGGAACAAAATTAATAATCTATTTTTCTAAGTAAGTACGATGGTGCCAAAAATAGAGCCAGCCAGCACGACCTAAATAGACATCAATACACGCTTATGTGAGAGAGAGAGAGAGAGAGAGAGAGAGAGAGAGAGAGAGAGAGAGAGAGAGAGAGAGAGAGAGAGAGAGAGAGAGAGAGAGAGAGAGAGAGAAAGAGAGAGAGAAAAAGACAGAGATACAGGCAGCTATATGTGAGTGTAACTAATGAAATGGGTGAGTCAAGTTGGCAGAGAACTCACTGCTAACACAACTTTGTCACAGCATCTAAGTGTCTCTGTTCAAGGGTGGATGGATGGAGGGACGGAAGGAAGGAGTGGAGGGAAGGGAGGGAAGGGAGGCAAGGAGGAAGCGCCCTTAGAAGACTGACTTTCCCAACTGTTGACGGCGCCGAAATTGCTTGAGTTGGCAGAAGGACGAACTTGTTAAGAGACCGAGATTGCGTGTGATCAAAATTACACGAGACCACAAGGCGAAGAGAGAGCAAGAGAGAGAGAGAGAGAGAGAGAGAGAGAGAGAGAGAGAGAGAGAGAGAGAGAGAGAGAGAGAGAGAGAGAGAGAGAGAGAGAGGAGAGAGAGAGAGAGAGAGAGAGAGAGAGAGAGAGAGAGAGAGAGAGTTCATACACACAAAAATACAAGACAAATTACAAACAAAACGACCTTACGTATCCCACACAAGAATACAAATACGAAAAAAATAATAAATAATAATAAACAAGTAAATAAATACATAATACAAAATCAAACTCTAATTTCCTCCCCCACAAAAAAAAACCCTTGAAACATGTAGATAAAAAGACTGAAAAAACAGCAACAAAAGGCAAATCTACTACAAAGAGGAAGATAGATACTACACAAGATTCATTAGACGACAGGAAGATACGTGGCGAACCAACGTGACCTGACCCTTCTAAGATGACCTCGTGACCTGACTCAGCACAAGGGGGAACACGTCTGACCACAGCCTCCCTCGCCTAGAATACTAAGCACTTGGCCGAGGTAGAGAAAGGGAAAGGCGGCACTTGTCTCTTTCATGGACGGAGGGAGGAAAGAGAGAAAAGACCAAGGAATATCAGTAATTATAAAGAATGATTATAAAGATTAATTCACATCAATGTACTAATTACGTGTTTGTAGAGTTAAGTGTGATAAAGAAGACTAGGAAATGCCGAGGAATACTTGCAAATAGCTACTCTTTTTTTTTTTTATACACAAATGAAAGAAATATAGGATTTGATAATAATTAAGTCTCTCTCTCTCTCTCTCTCTCTCTCTCTCTCTCTCTCTCTCTCTCTCTCTCTCTCTCTCTCTCTCTCTCTCTCTCTCTCTCTCTCTCTCTCTCTCTCTCTCTCTCTCTCTCTCTCTCTCTCTCTCTCTCTCGGTAATAAATATTCCTGTTACTTTTTTTGTTGTCATTTTTTGTTTCATGAGTTTATCTATTTCTCTTTCTATCAACAATATCTATGAATATTTTTTTCCTGTTATGTTTTATCTTCACAGTTTCTTGGTGTTGTGTTTTTTTTTTTTATCTTTCAATGTTCTATTTAATCTTAACATACTTAAATTATCTTCTCTAGTTTTCATGTTGCTGATATTTACAGTTTTCTGGTGAATTCTTGGAGTTTTATTCTGATCGTATTTCCTCTTGTACCAGTTTGTTCAAGTAGTGTTTTTTTTGGCCCTTATAGAGGAAACATTAATTTTTTTAGGAAATGGACGCTAGGTTTCCTTTTTTATCTTTTACCCTCCTTATCTAATCCCTTCCTTTCCCCTTTTAATCTATATGTAATTATAATCTCATTTCCTATCTACTCTTTACTTCTTTCCTTTCCTTTCCCTTCCACATATCTATTCCCATTCCTTTTTTTCCCATCTACCAGCCTTTACACCTCTTGTCTCCATATTTCCTTTCCTTCATCTACCATATTCTTACCCTTCCTTCCACCTTCTACATTCTCTTAATACCTCCCACCCCCCATCCCTCCATTTCCTTTCCTTAACCTTGCTCCACTTTTCCTTCCCTTCTTCCCCCTCCACTCCACATAAGTGTCCCCCCCTAACCCCCCTTAGTTCACAGCTCCCAAGGCAAAAAGGGATTTATCTTCGTGGGATTATAAAATTTTCCCAGGAGATTTGGTAGAAGGATTATGGGGTGGAAAGAATGAGAGAGAGAAGGAGGGAGGGAGGGAGGGAAGAAAGTGAGAGAGTAAAGAAGAAAAGGGAAATAGGTAGAACGTACGAGAATGAAGGTAAGAAACATGGGATATGAGAGAGAGAGAGAGAGAGAGAGAGAGAGAGAGAGAGAGAGAGAGAGAGAGAGAGAGAGAGAGAGAGAGAGAGAGAGAGAGAGAGAGGAGAGAGAGAGAGAGAGAGGAGAGAGAGAGAGAGAGAGAGAGAGAGAGAGAGAGAGAGAATTAATAGATACAATAAGGTAAACTAATTTTCTGCAAGCGAACAGGTAAATAGTGCAACAAGTAAATTAATAAATGAATGAAAGATTAATTGATAAAGTAAATTAATGTGTTAATATACTGATAAATGCTTTTCTCTCTCTCTCTCTCTCTCTCTCTCTCTCCTCTCTCTCTCTCTCTCTCTCATCTCTTTATTAACTCTTCTTAATCATTACAGTCATTCTCTCACCTGCTCCCTCTCCATTTATCTTGTCTAACTTTCTTTCTCTTTTTCTATCTTTCTTTCTTTCTCTCTTTCTTCCTTCCTTCCATCATCATTCCAATCCCCTCCTCCTGTTCTCATTTCCTTTCTCGTACACTTTTTCTCTATCCCTTTGATGCCTGACAAATTTATGGCTGCCAGAGAAAAAATACAATATAGCCCTTTTTTTTATAGTGTAGAGAAGCCAGTCAGACCTTATGCAAGTAGAGTTCTAATAAAGAGGATTACTTTCTTTTTGTCATCGCTCTTTCAGTTGAGTCTTGTATGGAGTTTGAATGCTTCTCTGAATGATGATGTGTTAATATTTTTTTATATTTTTTTATTTTGTTTTGTTAAGGGGCCTCGCTCAGTCTATATATTTCCGTTGCTTTGTAATGGTATGTCAGCGAGAGGATGTTTCGAGTTCCATAAATGCCTTGTACCATGAAGAAACATGACTACTATTCAAGGTATTTTAATGGGATGCATCTATAACGTAGTCAATTGCCTCGATAAATAATGGAAAGGAACAACACTTCATATATAAGAGAAAGAGAGAGAGAGAGAATCAAATCTTTTTATGCCTCACCTCGCCCTCACCTGCTTATACCATCTCATCTCTAACTTATCTCACATCACCAGTTAGAAAAGAAACAATACACCTCTGTGGAGATAAAATGTAGAATCTATACATGTTTCATCACAGGCTGGTATAGTGTACTAATAACGCAGCCACAGCCAGTACTAGTCTTACAGAGGGTTTGAAACTTAATTACAAAGAAATTAAATAAAAGGAAAACCCGTGTATAAATATGCAGCTTACCTACGCGAATTGCAATCCCAGCATAATTAGTGCCTGTATTAAAGCTGGCTGATTGAATGTGTGTGTGTGTGTGTGTGTGTGTGTGTGTGTGTGTGTGTGTGTGTGTGTGTGTGTGTGTGTGTGTGTGTGTGTGTGTGTGTGTGTGTGTGTGTGTGTTTATGAAATTAATTTATTGAAATGATCGATCCTAAAGAATAAATCAAATCATTATTTATGTTCATTCAATTGTTTTGTTTACCTGTCTTTTAATGGTCGTTCCTTACATTGTAATAGTGTGGAAAACAAGGTCTTCCACGACAGGTGTGTTGATGTGCCTCACTTGTGCTTCGTAAATAAATCAATAAAATAAACATGTAATCCAAGCTGTACTCTGTGATGGAGCAGTACTGTAAAGTTAAACAATTATACATATTCATACATCAATTTTCAAGTTTACTTTAAAATTACACGTGAATGCTACAAATACATGACCCCAGTTGTGTATTTTCCACATTCCAGTAAAACATTGTATTAACGCCTCACATGTGCTCCCGGGGCGTGAAAATGTAGGGCCAGTGCAGGCAACTCTTTACCGCCACTCATTAACCTGAATTGAAGTTCTTAATGTTCACACGTACACCAGCGCGTCACTATATCATTAACACACTTAAAATGACGATTAAAATAAGTGACTCACACACCAGTGCTTCCCGACAGATGAGTTACGACACATAAGTAATGAATGACCAGGAAAACCTACTTAACATATGTCACGGCACTTTTCTGAAACAAAAATATAACAAAGAATGGTTTCATGTGCTGCATAAATAGTCACGTATCACTCAATGTGCAGGAAATATAAATGTACAAGTGGTGTGGGGTTAGGTCACGTGTACAGTATAGCGGCAAGGTTGTATGTAAGGCTTGGGGTTGTTAGTTTGCAGCATGGCGACCAATTCCCTGCATGAGGCTACAGGATCCCTCGCGGTGAAGGAAATCGGTCAAAAGGACGTATTTCTCGCTGTGATGGAATTCCAAGGTTTTCTTTGCTTCTTAACCTGATGGCTTGCACGAATTTTCCCCTCAGCTCTGCCGTCTTACCGTCGCTCTTTTCATAATCCGTTTTCTGCAGTTTTTTTTCTTGGTTATTTATCAATCCGACAAATTTTCATCTTTACGTGCGCGTTTCCAGTGTTGGTCTGTCGATCGCTTCTCAGCCTTTCTCTGGTTACCTAATTGTAGTATTCTAAGGTTTCTATATTATTTTCAGATTTTTTCGTTATGTCATATTTCTTAAATATTCTGATTTTTTCTCCAAAGTATCGCTAGGACACCAATTTTCGTTTCTAAGTCTACTGCTTTCACCAACAATACGCTCATCTTGTTCTGTCTTTCTCTACAAGTTTATCGCCTTCATTAAACCTTCTGTCTCCCCTTAGTCCCATGTTTTCTTCCATAACAAGTCCAAAAACTTCCTTCTTTTAATTCTTAATTTTTCCCACACTTTTTCTGTTCTACTCTCTAAGTTGATAATCTTCTTTTCAATGTGTTCCGTCCTCTAGTTGGTTCCCTCTGGGTGCTGGCTGACTCCCGCTACCAGTAAGTAAGTCAGGAGGATTAAGCCTTTCCTGTACATGGAGTGTCATATTTGAGAACATGAAAATATGTTTAGTGCTGCATTGACCTCCAAAAACTTCAAGTCAAAAATGTTGATAAATGCTGATGGTTAGGTTCCCCTTTCCCTCTTTTTTGCCTTTGGGTCTTGTTTTCCAATATTACACCTTTATGTCTTCTATTGCTGCTTGGCATTTTCTCGGCCTGTTTCTGTTTAGTTTTTCCTTCACTAGAATTTTTCATCTTTCTCTTCTTACCTGCCTTTCTTTCCTCCTCCCCTCCCCTCCTCCCCTTCATCTTCGCCCTGTCTGGTAGCCTCATTTTTCGCGACGCTGCTCTTCGCCCTTCGTGTCCTCACCAAACAAAGGAATATGTTGGTCTTATCTTCAGGGTTCGAGAATTTGGATACTGCTTGAAAAATGTCCTTGTATTGAAACTTTCGTGAGACCTATATATGTGTGTGTGTGTGTGTGTGTGTGTGTGTGTGTGTGTGTGTGTGTGTGTGTGTGTGTGTGTGTGTGTGTGTGTGTGTGTGTGTGTGTGTGTGTGTGTGTGTGTGTGTGTAAAAAAATGGATATCATAAAAGACATAATCAACATTGACATTAAAAGTTTCCCACATGATCCTTTAAACAATTAGAAGGCTCAATTATCCTATCAATATTACATCAACAACAACGATTCAAACAGACACACGGTTCCATCTTCTTGTAGCACCAAAGTATTTTCCTTACCCAATAATACCTTTCAAGCCTATCCACCCTTTACATCTTCATATGAAAACTTGTTATGTCAGTTGTGTTAAAGTTTGCAAATCTGAACCTAACGGATGCTGAGCCTGTCACGGTGATTCGTCAGTTCCTCTGCGACACTTTCCCTGTTACGAGTTAGAGGCATCCAGGGGAGAAGCACACACAAACACGTACACACACACACACACACGAAGAAAAAACACACACACACATACACCCAAAAGAGAAAGGACAAAAACTTTCCTTTACAAAATTTCTTCACCTCCTGTGTTTATTGAGGCGGCAAAAGCGGCACATTTTTTTCCCTTTTTGCTGAACTCTCGATTTGCTTCCAATGGTGTAAAAAAAAGAAGGGTAAGATAGTTATGTTACAATAGTTTTTTTTTGTGTGTGTATGTGCATGTGTGTGTCGCGCCACTGTTCTCTCTCTCTCTCTCTCTCTCTCTCTCTCTCTCTCTCTCTCTCTCTCTCTCTCTCTCTCTCTCTCTCTCTCTCTCTCTCTCTCTCTCTCTCTCTCTCTCTCTCTCTCTCTCTCTCTCCAACACTATTTCCACTTACCTCCTGCACGCTGTATAATGTAACGATGATACAATATTCTCGTGCAACAGTCACTTTAATGTAATGTGCGTGTCAGGTATTACTGTATTTTAATATGCGTAAAGCGAGCACGTCACCCTTATTTGAACAGGAAAATCGTTACAATCAGGGAACAGCATGGATTTCCTAGTTACTCTGCAGCTAGGATGGTATTACTACTACTAGTGTGTGTGTCTGTGTCTGTGTGTGTGTGTGTGTGTGTGTGTGTGTGTGTGTGTGTGTGTGTGTGTGTGTGTGTGTGTGTGCTGGCGTGTGCTATATCTCCCTTGTCACTCCAACCTCTCCCTCTGCCTTTCTCCATTACTCAGCACATGCACCTCCGGCCTCTCACCGACTCCTAGCGTCTCTCTAGCACTCGACCGTGACCTGCCAGATGGAAAGGGACGGGAGGGGACGGGAGGGTAAGGAAGGGGGAGGAGGAGGAGGGGGAAAAAGGTGGTGGAAAGGAGGAAGAAAGGAAAGGGACGGGAGCGATAAAAAAGTAGAAGAAAAATATGTATATTCATCAAGGAAGGAAGGTGAGGAAAGACGAGACTGCTTAACGTGCGCGAGAGAGAGAGAGAGAGAGAGAGAGAGAGAGAGAGAGAGAGAGAGAGAGAGAGAGAGAGAGAGAGAGAGAGAGAGAGAGAGAGAGAGAGAGAGAGAGAGAGAGAGAGAGAGAGAGAGAGAGAGAGAGAGAGAGAGAGAGAGAGAGAGAGAGAGAGAGAGAGAGAGAGATTTAGATATACTAATTGCAGATTAAAAACACGAAATAATGGTTCAAATCAGAAGAGGATAAACGCAAGGCACTCAAACTCACTTCGCTTTGTAATCTAATAAATTTTCCATCATATGACGCACCTCGAGCCTCAGCTGTCCCTGCCTGAGCTTTGCGGGCGTGATGGGTCCACTCACCACCTCCAGCTGCACCACATTCGGGTTCTCGGCGCCCTCCACAGTGCACGAGATCATGAGGGGAATCAGCATAAACAGGAAGAGAATAATGATCGGGTAGTAGAGGAAGTGGTACTGGCTGTGTTCAGGGTCTGTGATGATGGTGGCGAAGACTTCGATTGATGTAGGGATGAGGGACCCCCAGCCCTCCCGACTCACCATCAAAGCCCCGAAGAAGCAGACCATAACAATGAGGAAGAACATCATTCGACATAACACGGGAATGACCAATTTGAGGCGTAACAGGAGGTCGTCTATCACCGGGTGGAAGTACGCCGGCATGTACACTTGCTTCAACATGTGGATCCACACCTGCACGATGACACAGTAGGTCAGCCACTTGGCGTCACGCAGCAGAGGGTACACGTCCATGTTGTAAAAGTTGCCATATTGTTGGTCCACTTCCTTCTTCAGATGTGTAGCTGATTCGAAAGCCCACTTGAGGGTGAGACTCTGCATCAGTGTCATTATTATGTTCAGCAAAAACAGTCGATAACCTGCTCTGAAGATCTGTCTGCGCCAAATGTGAGGCGTTTCAAACAAAAGTTCAAATAACGTGATGGCTAAGAGGGTCGGCAGAATAAGGAAGATGAAGTAGGATTTCTTGCTCACAAACAGTTTCTTATCTGTGTGAGCAAACTGTTGGAGCGCATCTTCATTGGGGAAGAAGAAGTATGCGCTGAGGCGAGCACCAAGGAACTTAGTTGAGAATTTCCAGTAGTCACCTTTCTTCTCGTAGGCAAGACTCAGGTGCAAGAAAACATTGTCATCCTGCTTGTGGAAGGCGCACTGCATTATCACGACCCTTGAGTTAGCGTCCACCCAGTTTGCATCCTGCAGGGCCTTCACGCGTCCTAATACCAAACTTTTAATGTCAGAAATGTTTTCGTTGCGTGTTTCTGTGGAGCTCATGAGGACATAAGCGTGTGGTGTCTTGCCGTAGGTTTTAGATTTGCTTCGGAAAGACCGGGTGTGGATGTAGTTAGGGAAGGGAAACAGGTTGGGGTCTGGTGGGGTCAGGTCCTGTAGATCTTCATTCCACTCCGGCGAGGCTGACGCGCCCGGCAGCCCACCCTCCACCGGCCTGGGAATGATGCGGTACTGGCGTATAGTCAAGTTACCCACGAGGTCAGTGTGCTTCAGGTTATTCCCGACCGTCGAATTGTCTGGGAAGATGCTTTCTACTTGATCATAAATGTAACCAAGGATGTACTTCTCTCTTAACCAAATATATTCATACATTGTTTTGCTATAATCACACGTCCCGTTCGTGTGGTAACGGATGCAGACATACTTGTAAGCCAGACGATCAAGACAAGCCACTCGGGTGAAGTAAATGCCCTTGTTGTCTTCAAAGTGGATGGCGAGGAAGAGGAGGAGTGCGAGGGTTGTGAGGTGCAGCGCAGGGAACACCACGCAGTAGAATAAGCGGCGCGGGTCGTCCCAGAACACGGCAGACACACTCATGATGCGCCATCGTACGTCCTCCAACAACTTCCTCCACGGATGAAGCGAAAAATACGAAAACAGTTTCATATTCCAAAGTTTATTTTTAATTTCATACTAACACGTGCACCTAGCATTGTCTACACACACACACACACACACACACACACCACACCCACACACACACACACACACACACACACACACACACACACACACGTAGAAGAAAACCAAATAAGAAGAGGCGATGAAGAAAAAAAGGCAAAATTTATAGGCGGAGCTTGGCAGAAATTGGCGTTGTGCCCTGACTCAGTAGAGGATTGAGGGAAGCCTTTGTTCAACAGCGTAAAGCGTACACTGAAGACGCACTTAAAACCATACAACACCTTTTGGTCTAATCTTACGCACACACGCACGCACACGCACCCTTACGACCTTTCCCTTAACCACATTGCAAACTTCAATATGTGTGGTCCAGTAAAGTCAATTTGTCCTTTATTACTGCTTGACTGATTCATTAATTGAGTGTATTGACTTAATGACAGGAGGGGAAGGAGGCTGGCGGAGGAAAGGAGGGACAGTGAGTGACTGACATGAGGAGGAAGAGGAGGAGGAGGAGGAGCTGTCATGGAGGGAGGGAGGGAGGGAGGAGGGCGGGGAGTCGATGTGTCTCCCTCCAGTCTGTCAGATGCCAACTACTTCAACATGGACTCCTCTCCAAGAAGTCTTATTTTTCGTACCTTCTCTCTCTCTCTCTCTCTCTCTCTCTCTCTCTCTCTCTCTCTCTCTCTCTCTCTCTCTCTCTCTCTCTAAAATAAAGGCTTGAAGTGCATCTACAAGTATTTCCATGATACGTATACACAAACCCAAGATACACGTTGTGATTACATGATACCAAAATTAAAACAAAACAAAAACATTGAAACCACTTAATCCCACAAAGGCAACGTCAATAAACATAAACAAAAAGATCATCATAAAACAAACACGTATTTCACAGCATCAGGAGTGAGTGAAGGAGGAAGGCAGGGAGAGAGAGGGAGAGAGAGAGAGAGGGGGAGGGAAGAGCACAGCATTATTCTTATTCCTGCCGGAGATAAAGACGTAGTGAAGATGGGGATGTAGACACCTAAGAAAGGTCTCCAAGAATACCAATGTGAGGATAAGGCTGCTTCCCTCCCTCCTTCCCTCCCTCTCTCCCTCCATATCCTCCAGGGTCTTTCAATCGTTCTGAACACAAGTCCTTCCCAGGTAAAGCCAGATTGTGATTGCATAGCGTGAAAGTCCTTTTTGACCGCACGTGGGTTTAACAAGAACGGTCCATTTCCAGGAAGGTAAGATTTTTGCATCCTTATGAATTGTTACTCCGGTTGAATTGACTCCCAGAATGCATTATTTTTTCTTCATATATATATCTTTTTTCTTTTTCTTTATGATATTAAGTTATGTGCTTGTTTTGAGACTATTGTTACCGAGTTTATGTCCGTTTGTCAGTCAGTCAGTCAGTCAGTCAGTCAGTCAGTCAGTCAAATCAATTACTCCTAACAGACACGCATTCAATCAGTCAATCAATAAACATGAGCACCATTCCAAACACACTGTCAGTCAAACCAATCCTTCTAACAATTTACCAGACATGTAATCTGTCAGTCAGTCAGTCAGTCAGCCAGCCAGCAACAAAACATCTACACTAACCAATACAATCAGTCAAGTCACTCAAACAAACCAAAAAAAACCCAACCAATCATTTAGCAGACACACTACATCCTCAAACGGCCTTCCACACACCCTGACAGCCCTCTTTCCCGCCAAATAATCCCTCACCCTAACCCAACCCAACCCAACCTAACCTAACCTAACCCCCCATGACTCTCCCAGCGGCGGCCTGCTGGGAATACACAAGACTTCCTATATAACGTAGGAGATATATTTTTGCCTTAACTTTGTTCCCCGCAAGTGTCGAAGAGGACTGAGATAATCGGGTTTAGGAGTCTCGCGTGGCTTGTGTGTGGCAGAGGAGAGGGTGGGAGGAGGAAGGGAAGGTGGAGGTTAAGAAGGGGGAGAAGGAGAGGAGAGGGAGAGGAGGGAAGGAGGGTGTGTGTGGACGATAAGAAGAAAAGAGAATGTTGTCAGGAGGGGAGAGTGACGAGGGTTGGGGAAAGAGAGAGAGAGAGAGAGAGAGAGAGAGAGAGAGAGAGAGAGAGAGAGAGAGAGAGAGAGAGAGAGAGAGAGAGAGAGAGAGAGAGAGAGAGAGAGAGAGAGAGAGAGAGAGAGAGAGAGTACAGTACTACAATATGTCCCCAACAATACGTGTATTTACCCAAGAAATTACTATTTGGCACCAAAAACTATAGTGTCCTGAAAATTCTAATTGTGTAAGTTTAACAGAAATTTCTCTTTCTCTCAATTTGTGTTCTCTTTCTCTCTCTGTAAT
The DNA here is from genome assembly GCA_029783475.1 of Metacarcinus magister. Taxonomy (NCBI): domain Eukaryota; kingdom Metazoa; phylum Arthropoda; class Malacostraca; order Decapoda; family Cancridae; genus Metacarcinus; species Metacarcinus magister. The sequence continues at coordinate 1,616,370 of JAPQNM010000016.1, forward strand.
TATGCAAGACAAAGAAAGGAGGGAGAAACTGCACATAAGAAAGTTGAAAAGAAGAAAAAGATAAAAGAAAAAAGAAAAAAGCAAGAACATTTTACAGAAACAAACACAATGCATACGAGAGAAAAAACAGAGAGAAAAAAAGAGAAAGAGAGAAAAAAAAAAGAGACAGAGAGAGAGAGTTTACCAGCCTAAGACGACTCGCTATAATAGATGGGGTCAAGTGGAGAGGATTTTACAAAGTGGTGCCAAGGCTGTGGAACCAAAGACACTTCTCTTCCTTCCCCCAACACCCTTCCTCTCTTTTCTCTCCATTCCTCTTTTTTTTCTCTCTCGCGGCTGTATTTTGTAGACATCCAGCCGCCCATAATACTTTTACAGCTGATGTCTGATAAGCTGCCAAACGCTACTTTATGCTGTTCCCTCGAGACTCTAGACTGGTTCTGTTATCTCTTATCTCGTGTTTAGGATTGGTGTAAAGTTTTTGATCTCGTTGTTATTGTTATTGTTGTTATTTGTTGAAGGTGATAATGAGTGGAAAGTTAAGAGTAATGAATAAGTTATATGATTAGGAATGTAGCATTTAACACCTTACAATCCACTTCCTCGATGTTATTAGTGGAAGGTTAAAGGTAATAACGTAGATAATTAGCAACGTATATATAATTGAACATTTTTCCAATTAACTTCCTTTAGTTGTAATTGGTGTTAATTGAGGTAATTACATCATTAAGAGTAGCTACTGAAGGGTTAAAAATAATTCCTAATAAAATCAAAAACACCGATTTAAATACTTTTTTTTTCTTTCAATGCATTTCAATTCCTTTTCACTGTCTAACGTGTTCTTTTTTTCTCTTTTTTCTTTGCAGATTCCCTTTCTACTTTTGTGAAGGAGGTTCCCCGTGACAGTAAGAGGGTGAACGAGAAATAGAACAGAGAAAGAAAGAGAGAGAGGAAGAGAGGAAGAGAGAAAAGAGCCCCGTGCACCGAGTCAAGAGATGGTGACTTCCGCGCTCACCAATAATAAAAAAAAAGAAAAAAAGAAAAAAGAAAAAGTAAAAGAGAGAGAGAGAGAGAGAGAGAGAGAGAGAGAGAGAGAGAGAGAGAGAGAGAGAGAGAGAGAGAGAGAGAGGAGAGGAGAGGAGAGAGAGACGAGAGAGAGAGAGAGAGGAGGAGGAGGAGAAAATACAATAAAAAAACGAATATTTATACTGTACAACTGAAAACAGAGAGAATACAGTAATTAGAACCTTAGGCTGAAAAAGAAAGAGAGAGAGAGAGAGAGAGAGAGAGAGAGAGAGAGAGAGAGAGAGAGAGAGAGAGAGAGAGAGAGAGAGAGAGAGAAACGGATGCTGCGGGTGATAACTGAATTCATAAAGTCTGCAGAGTGTAAAACTGGTTCACTTCCCTTCTTCCTCCTCCTCCTCCTCCTCCTTCTCCTTCCTTCCACTGTCCCCTCGTTTCCTTCCCCTTACTCATTCCTTTTTTCTCCTATTCATCCTTCCTCTTCCTATCATTCATGCCCCTCTTCTCCTTTTCATCCATCTGTTATTCTTTATTCTTCCTCCCTATTATTCCCTTTCCCCTTCTCCACCCCTTCCAAACACCCTTCCGCCCCCCTCCTTTATACAACCAATAGGGAATATGGAGATGTATTTTTTAACTTCCCTTGTCATACAGTATACTAATCGCAGTGGCTTCCGGAAGTTTATACATGTGAGCGACAAAAACTTCAGCGAAATCAACTTAAAATAAACTACGTAAGAGAAAGAAAAAGACACGGGCGTAGAAATTATATAAATAAAAAATGAGGAAAAACAAAGAAATAGAAATAGAAACAGAAATAGAAACAGAGAAATAGAAACAGAAAAAAACAAAGGGAACTAACACATTACATCCAGTGAAAGTTTTAGTAATATTAAATTAGAAATAGATAATGTAGGGAATAGATAAGGGAAAGGAAGGAAGTGAGGAGCGATACTAGATAATGTAGGGAATAGATAGAGGGGAAGATAAGGAAGTGAAACGAGCGAAAGTAAATGATGTAGGGGATAGATAAGGGGAAAGAGAGGAAAGGGAAACGAGTGCAATGGATGAAAATAATAAAAGATCTTAAATTTTGAAACTGATCCTTCACGTTCGTTCGTTTCGTCAAAATGAGATACACAGGATACGAAATTTCCAGCGTTCTGATTGGTCGAGAAGGAGCATAAGGAGAGCCAATCAGCGTGTAGAGAGAGAAAGAAAGAAAGAGAAAAAAAAGAGAGAGGGAGAAGTTAACATAGTATAATGATAATATATATTTCTCTTTCTGTTTTGAATGAATGGCTTTAAAGAGTTACGAAAGGAAAGAAAGAAGGAAGGAAGGAAAGATGGTAGGAAATAAGGAAGAAAGGAAAAAAAAGAAAGAAAGATGATGTTCATATATGTTCACTTCATCTTCTCTCGGGAAAGAAAATATAACCTGAAGAAGTAAAGCAAATATGACGTGAAAGATAACAAGAAAATAAAGAAAAAGGAAAGCAAGAAAACAATGAAAGAAGAGACAAAGAAAATGGGAAAAGAGAGAAAAGGTGCATCGGTGACTTAGAAAAAAGAAAAGAAGTAAGAAAACGAGAGAAAATAGGAAGAAAATTGAGAAAAACGAGAGAGAGAGAGAGAGAGAGAGAGAGAGAGAGAGAGAGAGAGAGAGAGAGAGAGAGAGAGAGAGAGAGAGAGAGAGAGAGAGAGAGAATGTTTACGTTAAAGGCAATTAATAACAGACAACGAGGATGTTAAAGAAAGTTATGGAGGTGAAAACAACATTATCCTTTTTAGCCAATATATATCTGAACTATGAGATACAATCGGCACCGTCTCTCTCTCTCTCTCTTTCTCTCTCTCTCTCTCTCTCTCTCTCTCTCTCTCTCTCTCTTTCTCTCTCTCTCTCTCTCTCTCTCTCTCTCTCTAAATACTCATAAGGTGTATTTCTTCCCTTCATACAGTAGCAGGTTAGATATCTACAGAGTCACCGTTGTAGTGTATCAAAACCAAGTCACCTCGACCAACCTTTCTAACATGCAGGGGAAGCGTCGCCTTAACCGCTGAGTGGCTGTAGAGGCGCCATCAAAATCTGGAAAAGCGAGTGAAATAGACCGAGAGAAACAGAGCGAAAGAGAGAGAGAGAAAGAGATACACAGAGAGACATAAAAAAAGGGAGAGGATTCGAGGCTACTGTTACGGCAGGGCCAGAAATAGAGGTTTTCGTGGAGGATCATCATTATCAAGAGTGGCTAAGCAAATACACCGCTACTGCCCACTCCTCTACCTCCTCCTCCTCTTCTTCCTCCTCCTCCTCCTGCCTCTTCTCCACACCTGACCGGGACTATTCATCTCAAGGCAGGTTCCTTGGAGTGTGGAAAGTGGTGCAAGCTTTGTAACTTGGGGAGGAGCCAACATTTCGCTCCCTTGCCTCCCCTCCCTCTCTCCTCTCCCATCGCTACACTGTTCTCCCCGGGACCCGTGTCTTTAGTGTGGCTTGTGAAGGGCCACGCCGCTTAATGGACGCCACCTTGAAGTCGTGGAGGTTTCGGTAACGTTTTTCCCCTCACGTCTCCCAGCACAAGGCCTTCAACGTTGAGGTGAAGGGAAACCTGTGAGGGAGAAGCGACTTTTTCCCTCCTGTAAACCCTAGATCTTTTAGGACCTACCCGCCCCTCTAAGAAGTTCTAGGGAAGGCAAGGCAGCCCACTGAGGACTTCTAAAGCCTGTAGAATCCGCGAGGAGGCTTTCAGGAAGATACCCCGACCTGAGGGTGTCAAGGGCGTGGGTTGAGAATCCTGAAGGTGAAATACTCAAGGTTATTGGTGTACATATATTCTCTCTCCTCATCCTTCATGTTCTCCCTCCGCGTGTAAATAACTCGTTCCCACTTCCCACAGTAAGAGGACGCACGCAGCATCAAAACAACGGAACCCTCGCAAACTACGCCCATTCGCCGGGAAACTGGACAAAAACACCGTTGGAACTGAGGTAAAGTAAGCGGTTGCAAATAACTTATCGAACCAAATTACCCACCACATGCACGCATATACAAGGCCCAGCGTCACGTACCCGCCTTCACTATAGTGTTTCTGTGCTACAAGTGTGTAAACCTGTACTACCAGTGACAGAGAGAGAAAGCGAGAGATAGAAACAAAAAACAACAACAATCCATTACTCTCATATATATAATTCTCCCATACAACCCGTGTAGTATGAACGCACACCAGAGAAATATACCAGTGAACGCGTCTTTACTTTACCATCTGTGAGTGTCAACAGCCTAAGAAGTGAAGGTAATGGGAGGACACTAAATACATCTCACTCTTTACTCTCCTTTATCTTCCTTTTCTCCCTCCCAAAGCCTCCTCTGTGTCTACTTCCTACAACATCTCACCAGGAGGAGAGTAAAAAACACAGAGCCCCTGATGTCTGTCAACGCCCCTAGACGATGAGAAGAGGAGTGGCGAGAGAAATAAACCAGAAGGTGACGAGGCTAGGGAGGTACTGACAGAGGTTCGTGGTAATGGTTGTGCCTCTTAACAATGGCGGTGGAGCTGACATGATGAACCTGCCGTAGTGCCAAGTGTTTGCGTGTGTGTGTGTGTGCGTGTGTGTGTGAGTGTGAGTGTGTGTGTGAGTGAATGCTTGTTTGTGTGACTGTGTGTGTGCCTGCGTGTGTGTACGTGTGTGTATGTGACAACCGGCAAGGATTGGACGTATCGGGACGTTGGTACACAGTGTGACTGCTCGTGGAAAGAAAAAAAGAAAAAGAAGAGCAACGCGTGTACGGTGAAAAAAAAAGATAAAGATAAAAAGAACATAAAAAACAGCGAGTTGAACGCAAAATAAAGGCAACGGAAAAATAATAAAAAATAAATAAATAAAACAGTAGAGCCCGTGATACGCGTTAAACATCCACGTGTATTGAAAGACTAAAAGAAGAAAACAAAACAAAACACAAAGATAATACACAAGAGACAAAAAAAAAAAAACGTAATTCCAGTGTAAATAAATAAAGTGTGTTACCAAAAGCGATCTAAACAAGCTGCTCCATACTGATACAACAACAACAACAACAACAACAACAACAACAAACAACAACACAAAGGGGTCGCCGAGGAGGAAAGGAAAACTCGACCAAAGTTACATCGGAGGAAAAAAAAGAAAAGGACCCCAATCAGCGTGGCATTCAAGGTCACTCTAGATACTTTCTCCTCCTCCTCCTCTTCCTCCTCCTCCTCCTTCAGCTCTTACTTCTTCTGCTGCAGCTCCTCCTCCCCCTCCTCCCCAGCAGCAAGGAGGTCGCGCTGTTGGACTCCTGGAGGGGCCAAGGAGGCTTAGGATTCAGCCTCTCCTTCGCTGAAACTTCAACTTTGGGCCTCGTGAAGGAGGTCAAGTCTGTGGCGTGAGTCGTCCATCCAAGGAGGTGAGTGGCACTGTGACTGTCTGTATGTCTGTCTGTCTGTCTGTTTGTGTCTGTCTCTCTGTCTTGTATGTTTGTATTTTGTCTGTCTGTCTGTCTGTCTGTATGTTTGTCTGTCTGTCTGCTTCGTCTGCTTGTATGTTTGTCTGTCTGTTTGTCTGTCTGTTTTGTTTGTTTGTCTGTCTGTCTGTCTGTCATAGTGCATAGCTCCGTTTTTTTTTCATTTTTTCTCCCTTTTTTATATATTTATCCTGTTTATTATTTATTTATTTTTATTTCTAGTATTATTTTCACGTATTTTTTGTTGTTCATTATTTTTCACGTTAAAGCTTACGTTGTTTTAGTACGCTATCATATTTTTGCTTTATTTTTTATACCAGTTGGTTGCCTATAACATTATTTCTTTTATATACTATCTCTCTCTCTCTCTCTCTCTCTCTCTCTCTCTCTCTCTCTCTCTCTCTCTCTCTCTCTCTCTCTCTCTCTCTCTCTCTCTCTCTCTCTCAAACTTTTCCCATCCTCTCTCTGTTACTCTCGTCCCTGGTTCGCTGAGTCTCCAAAATATGCTTGTGGTTAAAAATACTCCATAACAGTTTACAAGAGTTAAGTTAGTGTATAGAGAATGGAGGGAGGGAGGGGAGGGAGGGAGGGAGGGGAGGGAGGGGAGGGAGGGAGGGAGGGAGGGAGGGAGGGAGGGAAGGAGGGAGGAAAAGAGGAAGTGATGCTGGGAGAAATTGAGGAAGGAAAATAATGATGCTGAGAGAGAGAGAGAGAGAGAGAGAGAGAGAGAGAGAGAGAGAGAGAGAGAGAGAGAGAGAGAGAGAGAGAGAGTGAGTGTGTGTGTGTGTGTGGATGAGTGTGTGTGTGTGTGTGTAAACGTAGGAAATTCATATACTAGTGCCGAAAACCAACACAAAAAAAAAAAAAAATTAAGAGAAACGTTAATGCAAGCGTACAGTCAGCCACGATAAAGCAGAATAAAGACAGGACAGAAAGAAAGAAAAGAAAAAAAAACATTTCACGGGAACCACCACAGCAGAACAATACCAGTACAGAACCGGAACTGAACAGAACAACAATAAAGTGAACAACCACATACAATGAAACACATGACGCAGAAAGATAAAGAGAGAGAGAGAGAGAGAGAGAGAGAGAGAGAGAGAGAGAGAGAGAGAGAGAGAAAAAAAAAACGGTACTTCTTCACTAATTCATTACAGAGGGACACGTGGCAATTAGAAGGTGTGTCAGGTAGGCGAGGAACAAATTAATTAAGCTTCCCCCTTCTCAGGTGTCCATCGCGGGGCGCCACACCTGTCCGTGACCCTTAATTATCATATTCAGGGTTACCTTGGACCCCTCCATTGATTTGCAAGGTCATTACGAGGTGTGAAAAGGGCAACAGGTGGCATGGTCGTGGCTTGAACGTGTGTGTGTGTGTGTGTGTGTGTGTGTGTGTGTGTGTGTGTGTGTGTGTGTGTGTGTGTGTGTGTGTGTGTGTGTGTGTGTGTGTGTGTGTGTGTGTGTGTGATGTGCTGTGTTGTGTTGTGTCCCTCCTACCCCCTCCCCCTCCCCCTCCCCTCCCCCTACCCTCCCCACCACCTCCCTGTTCAGTATTGATCCCCGACAACTGAAAGGTCACTTCTGTGGGTCATTTTCACTCCACTTCCTGTAAGGTTTCGTTGCCTCACCATCACCATCACCATCACCATCACTATCAACATCATCATCATCATCATCATCCACTCGCTGTAACTATAATACCATCATTAACATCACTACCACACAAACAAACACATTCCCAACAGTAACTTTACCTCATTGTTCTCCACTACCACCACCACCACCACCACCTCCACCACCACCACCACCACCTCCACCACCACCACCACCACCATTACCTCCACACACACGCTCTTCACCGCCAGATAGACACGACTTTTCCTGCATTGTTTTCATACTTTCCCTATAACACTTCCTTCAGACTTCATTGTAACGCATTTTAAACCGATAAATATTTTCTAAAGTGAATTCAAGCTAAAGTTGCATATCCTATAATTATGAGAGAGAGAGAGAGAGAGAGAGAGAGAGAGAGAGAGAGAGAGAGAGAGAGAGAGAGAGAGAGAGAGAGAGAGAGAGAGAGAGAGAGAGAGAGAGTGAGAGTGAGAGTGAGAGAGAGAGAGCGTAAGTATATGCATAGAAAACGGATTATTGGTGTAGAAGGCAAGGGATACACATAGAAATTATGATGATGTAAATAAATATGTGCAGTGTGTGTGTGTGTGTGTGTGTGTGTGTGTGTGTGTGTGTGTGTGTGTGTGTGTGTGTGTGTGTGTGTGTGTGTGTGTGTGTGTGTGTGTGTGAAAAGTTTGTGTGCACAGTATTTTTTTTCTTTAAACATTAATAAGTATTTTCAATAATGAACATGAATGAATGATCGTATATGGCTGGCTGGCTCTCTCTCTCTCTCTCTCTCTCTCTCTCTCTCTCTCTCTCTCTCTCTCTCTCTCTCTCTCTCTCTCTCTCTCTCTCTCTCTCTCTCTCTCTCTTTCTTATTTTTCACACCTTTCCCCTCGCATTTCCATTTAGTCTTCTACACCCCATATACATTTCTTTTCCTACGTGCCAAAATAAAAATAGATAAATAAATAAAGTTTGCCCCTGCACGAGTACAGGTAGAGGGGTGGAAGGGGGGGGGCACTAAACTAAACTGAAAATAGCTATCGCAGAAAACGGATTTGCGAGTATCCATTCGACTTTTTAATAAGATCTGGTGTGGGTGATTACATTCAAGGGAGAAGAGGCAAGGACGCTACAAGGGGGGTGAGGGGAGGCGAATGAGGGGAAGAGGTGAGGAGTGGATGAAGGAAAGAGGAAAGAGGAAAGAAGGAAAGAAGGAAAGTGGGGTTGAAGGGAAATGGTGAAAATATCATAGCAATAGATAGATAAGGATGATAAAATGTTTACTGATAAGAGAGAGAAAAAAGTGAACAAAAATTCTAGGCTAGCACGAAGAGCAATATGGATGAAGTAAGAATATGAGATTAAAGAAGGAATGAGGGGAA
>JAPQNM010000016.1:1629874-1633175 GCA_029783475.1 Metacarcinus magister
GAGGAGCGAAGGAGGGAAGGATATAAGAGAGTTTTTAACCTCTACAGTTACTAATTTGGCTCCTCCTAAAATCTCTTAATGTCCTTTTCTTGAGAGAGAGAGAGAGAGAGAGAGAGAGAGAGAGAGAGAGAGAGAGAGAGAGAGAGAGAGAGAGAGAGAGAGAGAGAGAGAGAGAGAGAGAGAGAGAGAGAGAGAGAGAGAGAGAGAGAGAGAGAGAGAGAGAGAGAGAGAGAGAGTGACTCTGTCACCGGTGCCAATGGCTATGGAAGTTATTTATTTTCATTTTTAAATGCTGCTGCATCAAGATAAGGCTCATTAGAATTAGGTATATAGAGGCAGAAAACAATTCAATTCCCAACGCTCGCTCGGTCATGACAGGCCGATCAAAATCTTCACTACTGACTCTGTCACCGGTGCCAATGGCTATGGAAGTTATTTATTTTCATTCTTAAGTGCTGCTGCATCAAGATAAGGCTCACTAGAATTAGGTATATAGAGGCAGAAAACAATTCAATTCCCACCGCTCGTTTGATCATGACCGGCCGATCAAAATCTTCACTACTGACTCAGTCACCGGTGCCAATGGCTATGGAAGTTATTTATTTTCATTCTTAAATGCTGCTGCATCAAGATAAGGCTCACTAGAATTAGGTATATAGAGGCAGAAAACAATTCAATTCCCACCGCTTGCTCGGTCATGACCGGCCGATCAAAATCTTCACTACTGACTCTGTCACCGGTGCCAATGGCTATGGAAGTTATTTATTTTCATTCTTAAATGCTGCTGCATCAAGATAAGGCTCACTAGAATTAGGTATATAGAGGAAGAAAACAATTCAATTCCCACCGCTCGCTCGGTCATGACCGGCCGATCAAAATCTTCACTACTGACTCTGTCACCGGTGCCAATGGCTATGGAAGTTATTTATTTTCATTCTTAAATGCTGCTGCATCAAGATAAGGCTCACTAGAATTAGGTATATAGAGGCAGAAAACAATTCAATTCCCACCGCTCGCTCGGTCATGACCGGCCGATCAAAATCTTCACTACTGACTCTGTCACCGGTGCCAATGGCTATGGAAGTTATTTATTTTCATTCTTAAATGCTGCTGCATCAAGATAAGGCTCACTAGAATTAGGTATATAGAGGCAGAAAACAATTCAATTCCCACCGCTCGCTCGGTCATGACCGGCCGATTAAAATCTTCACTACTGACTCTGTCACCGGTGCCAATGGCTATGGAAGTTATTTATTTTCATTCTTAAATGCTGCTGCATCAAGATAAGGCTCACTAGAATTAGGTATATAGAGGCAGAAAACAATTCAATTCCCACCGCTCGCTCGGTCATGACTGGCCGAACAAAATCTTCACTACTGACTCTGTCACCGGTGCCAATGGCTATGGAAGTGATTTATTTTCATTCTTAAATGCTGCTGCATCAAGATAAGGCTTATTAGCATTAGGTATATAGGGAAGGATATAAGAGAGTTTTTAACCTCTACAGATACTAATTTGGCTCCTCCTAAAATCTCTTAATGTCCTTTTCTTGAGAGAGAGAGAGAGAGAGAGAGAGAGAGAGAGAGAGAGAGAGAGAGAGAGAGAGAGAGAGAGAGAGAGAGAGAGAGAGAGAGAGAGAGAGAGAGAGAGAGAGAGAGAGAGAGAGAGAGAGAAGAGAGAGAAGAGAGAGAGAGAGAGAGAGAGAGAGAGAGAGAGAGAGAGAGAGAGAGAGAGAGGAGAGAGAGAGAGAGAGAGAGAGAGAGGAGAGAGAGAGAGAGAGAGAGAGGAGAGAGAGAGAGGAGAGAGAGAGAGAAGAGACAGAGAGAGAGAGAAGAGAGAGAGAGAGAGAGAGAGAGAGAGAGAGATAGAGAGAGAGAGAGAGAGAGAGAGAGAGAGAGAGAGAGAGAGAGAGAGAGAGAAAAAAAAAAAGAGAGAGAGAGAGAGAAGAACTACACAGCCGCTGCCTATTCATAAGTTCATTGACTCGGCAGTGATTTCAGAGCTGCAGTCTAGTGTCTCGGTTCGGTCGACTTCATGGCCAGAAAATCGGGCATCAAGTGGCGGCCAGGGAAAGAAAATGCAGACCAATTTTTTCCCTGAGGCGTTGTTAAAAATAATGACTTTTTTCCTCCATCTTCTGAGGTCAAGAGTTTCCAGGGAGAGCTTTTAAGAAGGTGATGTTGGTAAGAGGAGGAAGAGGAGGAAGAGGAGGAGAAGGAGGAGGAGAAGGAGGAGGAGAGAAGGAGGAGAGAAAGAGGAGTAGGTGAATGAGGAAATGGAGAGAAGACGAGGAGGAAAGATGAAGATGATGATCATGAACAAGGGAAAAAAGGAGAAAAACTAAAGAGGGAGGAGGAGGAGGAGGAGGAGGAGGAGGAGGAGGAGGAGGAGGAGGAGGAGGAGGAGGAGGAGGAGGAGGAGGAGGGGTAGATTGCAATTGGAGTAAGAGAGATGAGGTGGAAGAAGTGGGGTTGTTAGGTGATAGAAGAAATGGGGGAGTGGCGTGATGTGGATGTTAGATGGAGGTAAGGAGGAGAGGCAAGGTGGAGGGAAGCTTGGAGGGAAGGAGGAAAGAAGGGAGGGAGGGAAGGAGGGAGGAAAGGAGGGTGAAAATCATACCAACTGAGAGTTTACAAAAAGGAAGAAAAGAGGGAAATAGGAAAAGAGTAAAACATTATTGAGAAAAAATGAGAGAAGAAAAAAAAAAGAGAGAGAGGAGAGAGAGGAATGCAACAACACAACAGAAGAAAGTAACACAAACAAACACAAAAAAACACACACACAAACACACACACACACACACACACACACACACACACACACACACACACACACACACACACACACACACACACACACACACACACACACAAACAAAAAAAACAACAACAATCTCTCCCTAACCAGCTTTTACATGCACGAGGGAGTTTAACAGGAAAATAAGGCTAAATCTGGCACTTGAGACACGACGTATTAGGGTCATGAATTACACCAATACATAACCAGCCATTACTCAGGGTTCGGCGGGGCTGAGGCAGGGTTGAGGCAGGGTTGAGGCAGGGCTGAGGCAGGGCTGAGGCAGGGCTGAGGCAGGGGTGAAGGGGGGTTGAAGGGGGGTGAGGGAGCGGAGAGAAAAGTGAAGGGCATAACTAGAATGGGAAAGAGGAAGAGGAGTGGAAGAGAGGTTGTAATGAAAAGGGAATGCATGGGAGTGGTAGAAAATAGGAGTGGAGTGGAAGGTGTATAGGAGTAAGGAATAAGGGAGAAGGAAATGAGTGCTTAGAGGTAAATAGCTAGGTAT
>JAPQNM010000016.1:1633275-1635775 GCA_029783475.1 Metacarcinus magister
TGCTTATCATTCATATTCGAAGTCTTCTATTGTGTCTTTTGTTGCCTCAGAGTATTCCTGACACACCCACGCGAGCATTATTATACTACTACCCACCTGATGTGTGTGTGTGTGAAACTCTACGGTCAATACTACACGTGTTTCCCTAACTTGGTAGAAATAAGTTTGTTTCCTACCGTTGTCTGTTTATCTGTATATTCCCCTTTCTCTCTTTCTCTTTTTTTTTTTCTCTCTCTCTCTCTCTTTCTCTCTCTGAATACATATGCACGATTTACAAAGAAGTTCACGATTGTATATACAACTTATATTGGCTTCAGAATATGCAGAATAGGAGGGAGAGAAAGAGCGAGAGAGAGAGAGAGAGAGAGAGAGAGAGAGAGAGAGAGAGAGAGAGAGAGAGAAAGAGAGAATAAACACAGAAAGGGAGAATGGACGTACTTAAATGGTATTGGAATTTCTTTCGAAGGTTTTGATAGGTTCATGATCACCTTCTATTTCCTTTTCTACTCCGCGTCTTTAAATATTTCTGTCAATCTCTCTCTCTCTCTCTCTCTCTCTCTCTCTCTCTCTCTCTCTCTCTCTCTCTCTCTCTCTCTCTCTCTCTCTCTCTCTCTCTCTCTCTCTCTCTCTCTCTCTCTCTCTCTCCGTTCCAGCAGTAAGTTGGCGGAGTTATTTGATCCATACTTTTTCCTTGCATTGTTGGCGCTGGAGGCAGGACAAGGAGGGAGGGAAAGAAGAGATGGAGGAAGTAGAGTAAGAGAAAGAAGAAAGGGGAGAGGAGGAGGAGGAGGAGGAGGAGGAGGAGGAGGAGGAAGAAGAGTAGGTATGGGGTGGTCTAGTTAATTGGCATTATTGGAAAGCGTCCACATTCCTTGTCTGTAGTTAAAGCATTCTTGCCTTGAGTGACTTTACCAACGACTGTAAATATCAAACGCTCATCTCTCTCTCTCTCTCTCTCTCTCTCTCTCTCTCTCTCTCTCTCTCTCTCTCTCTCTCTCTCTCTCTCTCTCTCTCTCTCTCTCTCTCTCTCTCTCTCTCTCTCTCTCTCTCTCTCTCTCCAATGAAAGCCACGAGATGGAATGTTTGTGTCCCTTCAGAGGCGCCAGTCTGTCTCATGTTGTGCTATGTTGCAATTTTTCGTCCTCGTAAGAAGGAAGTGTTTTAGCCACTCCATGTCGCTTTGGCTTTCTGTCTGCCTGTCTCGTTACATGTTATGGGTCCTTCTCTCTCTCCTTCTCTCTCTCTCTCTCTCTCTCTCTCTCTCTCTCTCTCTCTCTCTCTCTCTCTCTCTCTCTCTCTCTCTCTCTCTCTCTCTCTCTCTCTCTCTCTCTCTCTCTCTCTCTCTCAAATAAGCTATATATTACATGCATTAGCAGTAAAAATGTTGATGTAAACGTGAAGGGAAGCGAAGTCTTAAGATGTACCTGGCATAACATATCGTCTGTCTAGGTTCTCCTCAATGAGTGTCGCGCGCGTTGCCCTCCAGGCTCCGTAATGTCACCTGGGATGGAAGGAAGGAATATAGAGGGAAGACACGCATGTTTTGATAATGGTGGCAAATGGTGAAGGCGATGGTGAAGCAGTGTAGATGGATTCTTAACATTTCTCGCTTACCTATTACCCTTATTTCCTCTCCCTTTCCTTCCCGCCGCCTTACCAACCCTGGAGTTAGGTCTGGAGCGGCGCCAAAGACACCCGATGGCGGGGGAATTCGATAATGGCAATACAAAGACTCATTATCAAGATTGAAAAACCGTAGAGAGAGGTGGAGAGAAAACAGACCAAAAATCCAGACACACTTAGCAATCCCGGAGCCTAGCAAAGAATGCAACCAACCCTCATTTGTTTTCAATCGTTGTTGCACTAATGCCTCTCCGCTAAGCTGCCAGTGAGAGCAACCTTCAAGTGATGTATATGAAGATGAGCCTCGCAGCGCTCCGCCACACTGAGAAGCAATGCGATTTTTTTTTACCTCAAAGACAATATTGTAAAAGCGGTAACTGTGACACGCTACGAATCTGTCTTCTGGGAGGCGCTCGAGTGCTTCCGACATCAAGGCCACAGCGGAATACAGCGTCAGGGTGAGTAATGGTAGTGAGGAAGAAAACGGAATTAAATATTTTTGTGTTCCATGTTGGTGAAGAAAATACTTGCAGGTGGGTGTTAGTAAGGAGGATTAGTGATGTTTTTTTTCCTCTCTCTCCTTCTAACAGGTAAACCAAATCGAATTATGAGAAATAACTCCAGTAAATTGAATGAAGGGAACGAAAGCCACAAGAAAGTTTAAAAGATCTTGGAAACTGCAAAACTGGAACACGTGATATATAAAAGTTTAACCACTTAAGAAAATTGCGAGTATGAAAGAATAGCTGGCGGCCGTCATTGTGGAGGGTAATTATGTGGTGAAAAATTGGGTAAAAATGTTCACTTGGGAGTTAATGAGTATGAAATTCAATAAAGTGTGAGTATGGCTAGTGTAAAGGGAAGATATCAAGCCATA
>JAPQNM010000016.1:1638275-1658275 GCA_029783475.1 Metacarcinus magister
AATAATAATAATAATAACAATAGTAATAATAATAATGATAATTATAACAGTAGCAACATCATCACCATCATCATCATCCTTCACCAGCCACACCTCTCATCCCTTAACTTCTCTCACTAATAACATTCCTCCCCATTTGGTCTTGGTAATTCTGCTCAGCTTCCCTTCAGAGGCCATAACACCATCCTCTCTCTTCCCATTCCCTTCCTTCCCTACATCCCTCCTACCCACTTTCTTCCTATTCCTTTTCTCCCCCTCTCCTACTCACCAACTCTCTTCCTATCCTCTCCTTCCCTTCCTTCCCTCCCACTCCCTTTCTATTCCCCTCCTTCCTATTCCCCTCCTCCTTTCCATCCCGCCCATCCATTTCCTTCCTATTCCCATCTTTCCCTTAGTCCCCTCATTTTCCTTCCTCCTCTCCTCCCACTCTCTTCCAATTTCCTTCCTCCACCTCCCCCCCTTCCCCCCCCCATGGTACCTGAGCCTCTCGTTGCCTCTTACCTAACACCGTAAGAGAGCAAGAGAGACATGAAGAACGCCATAAAAATAAAACACCAACCAGAAAAAAGAAAATAAAGAAAAGAGTTGGCAAGTGAGAGAAAGAGAAAATAAATAAATAAAACACTGAGAAGATGCAAACAAATATAAACTAAAACACAAACTAAAGAGAGGGAGAAAGAGAGAAAGAGAGAATGCAAGAGAAAAAAAAGAAAAAGAAAAAAAGAGCAAGATAAACGTGAGAGAATATGGAACAATGTAACTCAAGCGGAAAATCCTGAAATATATAAAGGAGAGGATGATAAGAGGGACATATCACGGTGGGTTACGATCAAAGAATCACCTGTGCTTCGGGAGGATTGGCGGAGGTGTAGGAGGGAGGGCGGAGGTGTGATCTGCGAGGTAGGGACGCGCACACACCCGCTTATGGGAATGCTCGTAAAGGGAGAGGAAAAAGGGTTGGGACTCCATCTTCTCCTACTGACTCTCCCTCCAACGATGCTGTGAAGGAAGGAGGAAGGAGAGGAGGAGGAGGAGGAAAAGGAGGTGCATGAGAGGACAAAGAGGTGTTGTGAAAGTTTATGGTCCTGTGTCTGTGTGTGTGTGTGGGTGTGTGTGTGTGTGTGGTGGGGGGGAGGGAGTGTACGTGTGTGTGTGTGTGGTCAGGATAGTGGGGCAATAAAAGATTAATGGAGGGGAATGAAAGGGTAAACTAAGAAAAAGGAGAAGGAATAAAAGGAAAACACAAAAATGGATAAACAATAATGGTTCATTCACTATTTTCTGTATTATTTCAAAGGTTTGTCAAATTTCCCAGACTCAAGGTGTGTCGTGCGCTGCGTCAAGGTGGTTCAGCCTCGTTAAATTCAGCTTATGTTTCCTCCTTAAGTCCACGGCCTTCAATTAAACCGATGAGTCTCGTTCACGTTTCATAACAGCAGACAGGATCTCGACCCAAGCTGAGCGAATTAATAGGAGACTGTTAACAAAAGCATATATAAAAAAAAATCAGACCTTTGTTTTATCATATTAGATTCTCCATTAGGTAATCAAACGCTTTTGCTTTGTTTTGTTTGCAGTAAATTTTTTTTGCTCTATATTTCGAATTGAGGTTGAGGCAGAATCCAATCTTGTGTTCCTCTTTTTGCACAGGTAGATCGTGAGCACCTGCGAAAACCTGATGAATTTAAACTGTGGACGGAATACAGTACAGTCGAACATGTGTTTTGGGACGATAATCCTTATTCACCACAGTCTCTCTCTCTTTGCCTCTCTCTTCGAATCTCTTTCTCTCTAGGAAGTAACTGAGAGACTATGTTCAACTCACACAGCACTGTCTCCCCTCGCTTATCAGAGACGCGCCCGCCGCCCCTCTCAAGATGTGGGCGGCGCGGCATCGAGGCAATTTCAGCGTAATCCTACTCGGTTAGGCTAGCAGCTGATTGTGTTGCAGTCCATCTCGTCCTTGACTTAATGCAGTGCAGTGCGAGTGTGAGACTACTGTTGGTTTTAGTGTTATTACTCGTTTTGGTTACTGTTCCCATTGTTATTGATGATGATGATGATGATGATGATGATGATGATGATGATTGTTGTCGTTAGTGGTGGTGATGGTAATGTAAGATGGTATTTTTTTGTGGTAGTGCAGCATATAAATTCAATAAAGTAGAAGGTCGAAGTATACAAATAATGATTCCACAGTGTTTTCTTTCTTTATCGACGAAAAAATCCAGAAAATGAAACCTCAACGTATTTACTTGGTAACTTTTTTTTCTTTATTCCACATCCTTCAGGGGTGGAAGAAAGAGAGAGAAAGAAAGAGAAAGAGAAAGAGAGAGAGAGAGAGAGAGAGAGAGAGAGAGAGAGAGAGAGAGAGAGAGAGAGAGAGAGAGAGAGAGAGAGAGAGAGAGAGAGAGAGAGAGAGAGAGAAAATTATAAAGAAAATCAGGAATAAAGGTAGGTATAGAGAGAGGAACTTAGTGCAAGGAAGACGGATGTATAAATGTATAAAATATGCACTGAAGAAGAAGAAAGGGAAGGAAAGAGAAGAGAAATTGCGACAGCTCGAACGTTTTAAGAATATTGGTTTCGATTTATATAGATTAACACATTACTATTAATCTTCCAAAAATACGAAGAGAGAGAGAGAGAGAGAGAGAGAGAGAGAGAGAGAGAGAGAGAGAGAGAGAGAGAGAGAGAGAGAGAGAGAGAGAGAGAGAGAGAGAGAGAGAGAGAGAGAGAGAGAGAGAGAGAATAAAAATAAAAAACTTGGGATGCTGATAAGAAAATACATCTCTGACAAGAAGTTCTATTTGTGTATGTCGGTTTTACTACAAGTCTTTAAATCTCTCTCTCTCTCTCTCTCTCTCTCTCTCTCTCTCTCTCTCTCTCTCTCTCTCTCTCTCTCTCTCTCTCTCTCTCTCTCTCTCTCTCTCTCTCTCTCTCTCTCTCTCTCTTTATTTTTCTTTTTTCTTCCTGTTTTTTTTGTGTGTATATGTATTAATATCAAGTTTATATCTACCCATATGACGTTTTTTACTCCGTAGTATATTGTACTTTCACTTTCCTAACACCACATGATGTAACTAACCATACTACTACTACTACTACTACTACTACTACTACTACTATTACTATTACTATACTATACTATTACTATACTATACTATTATACTACTACTCTACGACTCTACTACTACTACTATACTATACTACTACTACTACTACTACTACTACTATTACTATACTATTACTATACTATACATTATATACTACACTACTACTACTACAATACAACTACAATACTACTATACTACACTAGATATACTATTACTATTACTACTACTATACTATAGTACTACACTACACTATACTACGACACGACTACGACTAGACTACGACTACGACTACGATACGACTACGTACTACTACTACTCATGAAATAATCATTCCACAGGCTTTTTTTTATCGATGAAAAAAATCAGGAAATGAAATCTCAACGTATTTGCGAGGTAAGTTTTTTTCTCTCCCACATCCTCAGTGTGGAAGGAGAGAGAGAGAGAGAGAGAGAGAGAGAGGAGAGAGAGAGAGAGAGAGAGGAGAGAGAGAGAGAGAGAGGAGAGAGAGAGAGAGGAGAGAGAGAGGAGAGAGAGAGAGAGAGAGAGAGAGAGAGAGAGAGAGAGAGAGAGAGAGAGAGAGAGAGATTATAAAAAAAAATCAGGAATAAAGTAGAGAGGTACAGAAAGAGAAATTTAGTGCAGGTATAGCTATATAAACACTGGAGAAGAAGAGAGAAAGAGAAGAGAAATTGAAACAGCTCCATCATTTTGAGAACGCTAGTGTCGATTCATATGGATTAACACATTACTATTTATCACCCAAAAAAATAAGGCCCGAGAGAGAGAGAGAGAGAGAAACCAAGTTAACTATCTCAGTGTTGACGTAAATCACTGTTAGGGAGGGAGAGAGGGAGGGAGAGAGGGAGGGAGGGAGGGAGAGGGAGGGAGGGAGGGAGGGAGGGAGGGAGAGGGAGGGGAGGGAGGGAGGGAGAGAGGGAGGGAGGGAGGGAGAGAGGGAGGTAGAGATGGATGAGACGTAGATAGGCTTCAGGGAGGCAGGATATAGAGGAACACTAGGAAAAAGGTAACTGATAACGATAGAGAGAGAGAGAGAGAGAGAGAGAGAGAGAGAGAGAGAGAGAGAGAGAGAGAGAGAGAGAGAGAGAGAGAGAGAGAGAGAGAGAGAGAGAGAGAGAGAGAGAGAGAGAGAGAGAGAGAGAGAGAGAGAGAGAGAGAGAGAGACTAAAAATAAAAAAAAACTTGGGATGCTGATAAGAAAATACATCTCTGACAAGAAGTTTTACGTGTGTATGTCGGTTTTACTACAAGTCTTTAAATCTCTCTCTCTCTCTCTCTCTCTCTCTCTCTCTCTCTCTTCTCCTCTCTCTCTCTCTCTCTCCTCTCTCTCTCTCTCTCTCTCTCTCTCTCTCTCTACTCCTCTCTCTCTCTCTCTCTCTCTCTCTCTCTCTCTCTCTCTCTCTCTCTCTCTCTCTCTCTCTCTCTCTCTCTCTCTCTCTCTCTCTCTCTCTCCTCTCTCTCTCTCTCTCTCTCTCTCTCTATCTCTCTCTCTCTCTCTCTCTCTCTCTCTCTCTCTCTCTCTCTCTCTCTCTCTCTCTCTCTCTCTCTCTCTCTCTCTCTCTCTCTCTCTCTCTCTCTCTCTCTCTCTCTCTCTCTCTCTCTCTCTCTCTCTCAAAATATTAGGCTGACCCCACACACCATATCAACTTGCTCAGAATTCGTGGTTCCTCCAGTCTGACGTTTTATGCTTGAAGTTTAATTGAGCTCAGATTCAAGCCCCGGCAGGGAGGAACGCTTATTAGGGAAAGGGGAGAAGAGGAGGGAGGCATGATAGACGAGGGAGAGTGGGAGGTAATGAGAGAGGAAGTAGGGAAAGAAGGGGAAAATGGTGTAAAGGTGAGTGTAGGGTAACTAAGGAGGGAGGGAAAAGGAGCGAAAGAGAGAGAGAGAGAGCGAGAGCAAGAGAGAGAGAGAGAAAAAAATTATATATAAAAAATTGGTATACACACAAGGGTTAGAATATTTAATAAAAAAACAAGACAGATGTTGCATATTAATAGCAATGTAAAATATGATACAATAAATGACTTCAAGGAGAGTTTAAATAGAGAAAAAAAAAGATAGCGATAAGAAACCAGAAAACAAGTATTATTATATATCTTCTTTGTTAACTTTATGCTTTTAATAAAGGTCAGGAAACCGCCACTCAACGACAGCGTGAGCGAGAGAGAGAGAGAGAGAGAGAGAGAGAGAGAGAGAGAGAGAGAGAGAGAGAGAGAGAGAGAGAGAGAGAGAGAGAGAGAGAGAGAGAGAACACAAAACTTATATAACATCCAAACTCGTTGTCCTCCTCCTCCTCTCCTCTCCTCTCCTATCCTATCCTCTCCTCTCCTCTCCTCTCCTCTCCTCCTCCAACTACTACTTCTACAGTTAATACTCCAGGTCCGCTTTCAGCTTATATTACAACACCAAGATTAACACAAAGCCCTTGAGTTACTAGCATAGCCTACCGTTATTAATCATGATCAGAGCCTGCAACCATCCATCTTGTCGGGGAAACACTGAAGAAGAGATCGGATGGAGAGGCTTCAGGAAATAGGAAATTGTACAGAGAAAAGAGGAGGAGGAGGAGGAGGAAGAGGAAGAAGAGATAGAAGGGAGAAGGAGGAGAAGGAGGAGGAAGAGGAGGAAAAGAGGAGAAAGAGAAGAGAAGAGAAGGGAGGAAGGGAGAATCATTTAAGTGGTGAAAGGATAATAATAATTCACATATTTTTTTTTTTCAAAGTATTCATCCTCTGACTGAAACTTGCTGGTATATTAGTATTTGTTTCCCCTTTCATCCAATATAAATTATATACCCTCGCCCTGAACTAACCTAATTTATGTGTTGATTTTCAATATCATTCACCAATTCCTTTTTTTACTCCTCTTCTTTCTTCGTTCCTGTCCCTCTTCCCCATTCTATCCTACTTCCGTGAACTAACCTATTTTCTTTTTTAACCTCCCGTATCATTCACCAATTCTTCTTATTCCTCTTCTTTCTTCATTCTCTTCCACTTCCACATTCAATCCAACTTCTACCTTCTCCACAAATAACCTATGTTACGTAATACAGTTAGTCAGGTGTTATGCCTCTCTCTAGTTATCCGTACCACACACCTGAGTTGAGATAAGTTATGCAGCAACTAAAACACACACAGAGAGAGAGAGAGAGAGAGAGAGAGAGAGAGAGAGAGAGAGAGAGAGAGAGAGAGAGAGAAAAAAAAAGAGAGAGGGATACAAACCATGGGGGAGAACACACTGAAGGAGAATAGAAAGCTGCAGTAGAAGAGAAGAAAGAGGTGCAGCGATATTACCTGAAGCGGAGAAGGCGAGCAAAAGGCAAGGGTCACAAGGCACAGTATAACACTCACGGAAGAAGTATGTGCGACGATTTGTCTTGTGGATACATTGGGTATTTGTCTGGAGCTCGGGAGGTAGTCAAGAAATATGGCGTTTTTCAGGGGCGAGGGTGTAGGAGAAGGAGGGGAGGGTGCTCTCTCTCTCTTTCTCTTTCTCTTTCTTTTCTCTTTTTGTTTTCTCTCTCTCACTCACTGACTCTTTCCCCACATTACAAAGCTCAGACAATAAAAGACACTAAAATAAACACAAACTAAAAGGGGGATAAAAAAAACTTTAAATAGTTCTCCCTTGCAACACCACTAATAACAAAAACAACAGAAAACGCGACTCCCGTTCACCCCTCGCGCGGCCTTCATCCCTCTAAGCGCAGTGAGGGAAGGTGGGATGAGCGGAGGCATTAATAAGTATTTCTACCTAGGATTACGGACGCCGGTGAGAGCGAGGGGGAGGGAAAGGGATGGAGTGAGGGAGAGCATTATGTAAGGGAAAGTGGGGAAGAAATTAGGATCGGAGAGAATGAGAGCAGGGAAAGGTTGTATGGAATGAGTTAGGGGAAAACAAGGAGAGAGAAAGGGGAGAAAGGGAGCATAGGAAGGATAGAGGAGAGGGATGGTAGGAGGGTGTGAAGGACAGGAGAATAAATGCAAATGGAAACAAGGGAGAAAGGAAGGGAAGGAAGGGTAGAGGAAAAAATGAGAGGAAAGTATTAGGGAGGGGGAGAAGGAAGGGAGGAAATGGGAGGAAAGGTTAAAGAGAGGAAGGACGATAGAGACAAAAGGGAGGATGAAGGGAAGAATGAATACATATAAAGAAAGAGAGAGAGAGAGAGAGAGAGAGAGAGAGAGAGAGAGAGAGAGAGAGAGAGAGAGAGAGAGAGAGAGAGAGAGAGAGAGAGAGAGAGAGAGAGAGAGAGAGAGAAAGGCGGAAGGAGAGGGAAAGGAGTTTAGGGTACCAGGAGGGAACACATTAGGGCACCAGCTGTTTCTCAAGGTCATGTAGGACTTCCAACTGACGGCAGGTGCAGGATACGACTCCCAAAGGATTCCTGCAGCATAGGACCTCGATGCTTTTATGTATAAATATCCTATTACATCAGAAAATACTGTACTTCGTTTGCATAAAGTTTTCTGAAATGGTTAAGCGTAGGAGTATGAGACCAAAAGGAAGGGAAATAAATGCAGTTTTCTAAATTAGTTGAAGTGTCAAAGGAATATGTATTTCAGATATTAAAATGTTGTGGAGAATATACATGAGTAATAGAACAAATTTTCATTCAAATAAGAGGTTTTTTTTTGTGTCATATTATCATTTTCAATCTCTTTTTTCTTTTTTTTCTCACTTTCTCTCTCGCTCTCCACAACATGCCAGGAAGTTATTATGCAATCGATCTTTAAGCCAAGTATAAGAGAGAGAGTATGAGAGAGAGAGAGAGAGAGAGAGAGAGAGAGAGAGAGAGAGAGAGAGAGAGAGAGAGAGAGAGAGAGAGAGAGAGAGAGAGAGAGAAGAGAGAGAGATGAATATAACCGGAACAAAGTCTATAAATACAGAAAATGATCCAATTCTTATGATCACACACACACACACACACACACACACACACACACACACACACACACACACCACACACACACACACACACACACACACACACACACACACACACACACACACACACACACACACACACACACACCACACACACACACACACACACACACACACACACACACACACACACACACACACACACACACACACACCACACACACACACACACACACACACACACACACACACACACCACACACACACACACACACACACACACACACACACACACACACACACACACACACACACACCACACACACACACACACACACACACACACACACACACACACACACACACACACACACACACACACACACACACACACACACACACACACACACACCACACACACACACACACACACACACACACACACACACACACACACACACACACACACACACCACACACACACACACACACACACACACACACACACACACACACACACACACACACACACACACACACACACACACACACACACACACACACCACACACACACACACACACACACACACACACACACACACACACACACACACACACACACACACACACCACACACACACACACACACCACACACACACACAACACACACACACACACACACACACACACACACACACACACACACACACACACACACACACCACACACACACACACACACCACACACACACACACACACACACACACACACACACACACACACACACACACACACACACACACACACACACACACACACACACACACACACACACACACACACACACCACACACACACACACACACACACACACACACACACACACACACCACACACACACACACACACACACACACACACACACACACACACACACACACACACACACAGCACAACGTAATCCTTCATTAGTCCGCGTCCATCTTCATCTTTGTCATAATACCGTAGCACGAGGACGCGAAAGAAAGAGAAATAGAGAGAGGAAAAAGTAAACGACACAGCTAAAATCCTACAATCTCTCTCCCTTAAATCCTAAAATCCTTGCCATTACATTTGTACTAAAACGCGCAAGCTTTTTTTATGAACAAAAAATATACCAGTTTAAGATCGGAGCAAAAGAGATATAAAAAAAATATGATAAAAAAAGTATACATTCGGTGGTTAATATACAAAGAAATACGTCATTTTATGCGTATATTAATGTCTCGTCAAATGCAGATGATTTTCCTGATGTTTAAGATGTTTCAGCGGGAATAGTTTTGCGTCGTATTTGAGATTGCACTTAACAGGAAGCGAGTGACTGGAGCAACTCGTGAAGGCGGTGAAGAAAGCGTGGCAGGCGAAGAAAACGGAGAGTGGGGGAAGGAAGAAGAAGCAAGGGTGGAATGAGGGACGGAGATGGGATGGCAGAGACGCAACGTTGAGAGGAAATTGGAGGGTGAAGGGAATGAGAGTGGAAGGGGAAGGGTACGGGAAAAAAGGGTGGAGAGAACAGGTTGTAAAGGTGGTGGAAGATACGTGGATAGCTAGCACTAGTAGGAGGAGGGAGTGAGGGTGGGAGTGTTGGTGTGGGGAGCAAGGGTGGAAGGCGTTCAAGGAGGCGGGGAGGCTGTAAGAAACAAGAGGGTCTGGGTTTAGGAGAATGCTTTTAGTAGGGAGGAGGAGGAGGAGGAGGAGGAGGAGGAGGAGGAGGAGGAGGAGGAGGAGGAGGAGGAGGAGGAGGAGGAGGAGGAGGAGGAGGAGGAGAGAGAGAACAAGGAGTGCGATGCGGATATCATAGTGGAAGGAAGGTAGAGAATCCTGTGTCTTGGAATACGAGCACCTTGTGGCGGTGAGAGAGGAGGTTTTGAGGTGAAAAGGAAAAGTCTAAGTTTATGGAAAAGAGGAGCTTGTAAAGGTTAGTACATAAGTGTATAAAAAGAAGATACCAAAAAGAGAGGTGGTTGCCTATGGAAGGGTGTGTTATTAAATTTTCCTTATAAATATATAGGCTCGTTTTTAGCCTAATATATGTTTATGTAGTAACGTTCAGAAGATAATCCCATTTTCTTTACTTTTTTAATATTCTCCTTTACGATCACAAACCTTCATTACGATCCTAAACAAAACACAAATACGTAAGAAAAAAAAACAACACTAAAGGATGCTTAGACACAATAATACTGTACTCACCTATCATCCTGCGTCGCCTCCTAGGACTACCTCAGCTTAGGACGTTTACTGCCACATCCTGCAATCAAGATACACTATTGAATGCACCGCCATGTTGCCTCTTTCATACACTCCTAATATATTCAAATTCCTCTGACTGGGAGACGGAAGAGAGGCAGAGTAACACACAGCCACCAAAAGAAATCAGACTTAAGGACGTAGTGGTAGAGAGGTGAAAATTGTACGTCTTTGTGTTTCTGGTCTAATCTACAATGTCTTTTTTTGTTTACTCTTGTCTCGGTCTGATAGAGAGGACGATCTGTTTCGTATACATTATTTATATCTGTGTCCAAATTGGGATAACTGGCTACGTTCTGGTGTTGAGATGACATACTGTTGGACGGGAGACAGGAAAAGAGAAGGGAAGGAAAGGTGAAGGGATATGGGGGAAAAAAAGGTGAAGTTTATGGAAGAAAGTTCGAAGGGTAACACAAGATTGGAGGGGAGTCAATAGGGAGACGAGGAAGGAGTGTTGAGAAGGGAGGGAAACAGGGAAAACGGACGTGTATTAGGAACAAAAGCAAAGTTATGAATGGGTGGTAAGTTAATAGCAGGGTGTGTGTGTGTGTGTGTGTGTGTGTGTGTGTGTGTGTGTGTGTGTGTGTGTGTGTGTGTGTGTGTGTGTGTGTGTGTGTGTGTGTGTGTGTGTGTGTGTGTGTGTGTTTAAATCGGCTTGTTTCCCACATAATATGCTTTTAAAAGATATATACAAACGTCTATTTTCTATTCATTGTAGCACTTTAAGCACCACTCAACTTAATACGAGTACAAACAAACACACCCACACACACACACACACACACACACACACACACACACACACACACACACACACACACACGTACGTAAATCCTGTGAATCATCCTCGTTCACAAACCTTACAACAAAAATGAAAAAACAAAAAGAAACATCTACCCACATCCCACATTATTCAAGCTTCCCAGATCAGCAAAGGGACACAGATCTTTGGAAACATTTTCATGAATCAGAAATCGTTGCTAGAATCCTGAGGGAGAAGAGGCGTGGTGGTGGTGGTGGTGGTGGTGGTGGTGGTGGTGGTGGTGGTGGTGGTGGTGGTGATGGTGGTGGTGGTGATGGTGGTGGTGGTGATGACATGTGGGACGTTGGGAAGAGTGGAGGAAAATGTGAAGGCAATGCAGTTATGCCAAAGAGTGAGTGGAATGGAAATAGAGGTGGAGGGTGGAGGGGGTAAGGAGGGGGTATGGAGGGGGGTAAGGAGGGGGGGTAAGGAGGGAGACAGGTGATAGGAGAGGGAAATGGTTGGAATGCGTGGAGGGAAAGGATGTAAGGAAGTATAAGTGCATGTTTTATTTATATTCCTTTGTGTGTGTGTGTGTGTGTGTGTGTGTGTGTGTGTGTGTGTGTGTGTGTGTGTGTGTGTGTGTGTGTGTGTGTGTGTGTGTGTGTGTGTGTGTGTGTGTGTGTGTGTGTGTGTGTGTGTGTGTGTGTGTGTGTGTGTGTGTGTGTGTGTGTGTGGTGTGTGTGTGTGTGTGTGTGTGTGTGTGTGTGTGTGTGTGTGTGTGTGTGTGTGTGTGTGTGTGTGTGTGTGTGTGTGTGTGTGTGTGTGTGTGTGTGTGTGTGTGTGTTTTCTCGTAGCCAAAGTAAAGTTTCTCTGTTTAACATGTTTTGGATATATAAGAAGAAAAAAAATGGATACAGATAATTAAACAAACACACGTACTGTACAAACACCAATTATAAATGTAATCGTTTATGCTCCATCCTACGAATTCAATCTTATTCATCTCCCTCCCCCTCACCTCCCCCACACACCTACCTCTTCCCTCCCACCCACCCCATAAACCTTCCCCCTCCCTCCCACCTCCCCCACACACCTTCCATCCCCCATCTCGTCAGTCCCAATCATGTTTACTCTCACTCATCAAGAGCTGCTCCTCCCCACTCCAACCTCGCTCTCCAATTAATGTCGCTGATTGAACTTAATGCAACGAATAGAACATATCTGATACTTTTCTATTACTCTGATGTCTTTATGTATGAGTATGTATGTATGTATGTATGTATGAATCTCTCACAGGTATACATATATATTAGTAAACATGATAATTAGTTAGTTTTTTTTCCCTTTTTTTTTATTAGTTTGTCGTGTAAATCTCTTAGTTAGGTGTTTAGGGATTTTTCGTGTGTAGTTTCGTTCCTTAATTTCCCTAAAAGCTTGTCAAGACACACATGTATTTCACAGGGTTTGCCAGAGCATTAAGCTGTTGGTAGTACTCGTTTTTGGTATAAAATGATCGTTTAACTACTATTTTTCCCTCATTATCATATTAAATTGCCCATTTCGAGACCATAAGCGACGGACCAACGCAAGGCCTTCCAGTAATCTATATTGAACAGAGAAAATAGCAACTAGTTTTCTTGCACTAAAACTGTTTGTATTGTATTATGCGAGTACAGTTTTTCTTTTGTATATTCTTATATATTCTTTCAATACTTTGCATCCTCACAAAACTTTTTACTACGGTCTGTATAATATCATGAAGATTTTTTTCTCTCGTTCTATTTCTCTTCCTTTCTCTCTATCATTGGTTATTATTTGCCTTCTGTCAGACATCCCACCAGTACACCCTCATGTCCGGTACGACAACTTATCCATCAGTAAATCTTGTTCACTCTGACCCTGAACACGTCTGGCAGCGTTGCGACGGCGATGGCGGCAACAGTCTCTCAGCACCGTTCAAATCCGTCATAAAAGGTTGAGTAAAGCTTTATCGCTCTTCTTTTATGTGTTAGGCTACAGCTTACGATACTATCACTGTGAGGACTCCACTCGATGCCTACAGTGGTACAAGACCACGAAGTAAAAAGGGAAAGAAAAGAAAAGATGAAATCAAGCAAATATAATGTAAAAAAAAGAGGGTGATTCTTAAAGAGAAAAAAAATTGTCGAGAGAAAGAAGGAGACAAAAAGAGTTACAATAGAGGAAATTAATGTAAAACATAGCTAACTAACAAAGGGTAAAAAAGAAAAGTTAAAAGAGAAAATGTGAAGTGGCTGATTATAATAAAAGAATATAAATTGCAATATAGTGTGTCAATTCTAATTCGAAAGCAATCAAGATTAATAACCTGTAAGTCGGAAAAGCAAATAGGCTTTACAATCGCATAGGAAATTAAATGTCATAACCTTGAGGACTAATATATTGATTTTTTCTATATATATATATATATATATATATATATATATATATATATATATATATATATTTATATATATATATATATATATATATATATATATATATATATATATATATATACATATATATATATATATATATATATATATATATATATATATATACATATATATATACATATATATATATATATATATATATATATATATACATATATATATATATATATATATATATATATATATATATATATATATATATACATATATATATACATATATATATATATATATATATATATACATATATATATATATATATATATATATATATATATATATATACATATATATATATATATATATATATATATATATATATATATACATATATATATATATATATATATATATATATATATATATATATATATATATATATATACAGGAAATAATTGTCATTCACGACTCATTTCATAATCAGAGAGAAATTATTCAATCATTACTTTAAATGAAACATTAATGACAGTTATTAATCATTCCACAGCAACACTTAACTCAGATAATTAAAACATAAATCACTCAAAAATCACAGTTCTAAAACTCACTGGAAAACAAAAAAATATATACACACACACACACACACACACACACACACACACACACACACACACACACACATATATACTATATATATATATATATATATATATATATATATATATATATATATATATATATTATATATATATATATATATATATATATATATAATAATAATAATGATAACAATGATAATAATAATAATAATGATAATAAATAAAAATCATAAAGAAATATACAAAAACCACCAGTATAAAACCATTTAAACACAAAAACAAACAAGAAACACACACGCAAGGCAACATTCAGTTACTTGATGCACAAAAATGTTAATCCGCGTCGTTACACTTGTCACTAGAGTTCCGAGGCGAGTAAAGGACACCACCAGCGAGACACACTATAATTACTTGTCAAGGTAATTAGTGTACCCGCAGGTCTGCCAAATTAATTAGATGAGGAAAAGAATGCATAACACGAATCAGTAAAACAAAGTAATACTATTAAAAATTTTCATATATATTTTCTTCCCAAAACTCGTTATTAATTCAGTAGTAGTTTTTTTTATGTTAGTTGATCTGTTTTTTGTTTTGTTTTTCTTATGGAATGTTTGTGTGTTTGTTTGTTTATTTGTTTGTGTATTTCTAAGTGAAGAACAGGACTGAGAAAGTTTTTAGTAAGTAAATCAAGAGGAACGAAAACAAATATTTAGAGAGTAAAAAAGAATACCAAGTTATACAAAGGAAACTAAAATACACACTCTCTCTCTCTCTCTCTCTCTCTCTCTCTCTCTCTCTCTCTCTCTCTCTCTCTCTCTCTCTCTCTCTCTCTCTCTCTCTCTCTCTCTCTCTCTCTCTCTCTCTCTCTCTCTCTCTCTCTCTTCTCCCTTCCCCCCCCACACACACCTGAATAGCAGCCCAACGGAAGGTAATCACACCATCACGTCCTGAAAAAGACTCAAACTCAGGCACAAAGCTAAGCGACCCACACAACTCCAGACTCCATTTACTCCATTACTCCCCATTGACGGCCCTCCATCACCCAACGCTGCCTTCCCCGCACCCATTGAAATCCCTGCGACGTCGCCTGCTATTGTGCCGCCTCCAATATCGAAAATAAGGGCGGTTTTTTATGTTTATTCCGCGTCTTTTGGGTTGGAAAATATGGGTAGTGTGGGATGGATGCTACAACGTGCGTCAAGCCAGGTGATTTGTATGTGTTGTTGTGTTTGCCCTCTGTGTGTGTGTGTGTGTGTGTGTGTGTGTGTGTGTGTGTGTGTGTGTGTGTGTGTGTGTGTGTGTGTGTGTGTGTGTGTGTGTGTGTGTGTGTGTGTGTGGTGTGTGTGTGTGTGTGTGTGTGTGTGTGTGTGTGTGTGTGTGTGTGTGTGTGTGTGTGTGTGTGTGTGTGTGTGTGTGTGTGTGGTGTGTGTGTGTGTGTGTGTGTGTGTGTGTGTGTGTGTGTGTGTGTGTGTGTGTGTGTGTGTGTGTGTGTGTGTGTGTGTGTGTGTGTGTGTGTGTGTGTGTGTGTGTGTGTCTTGAATGCCATTAGTGAGGTGAAAAGTGTATAGTAGTATTCTATAGTGTGTTGTGTTCGTGGTGTTTGGTCTGGATTTCAGTAACACAATATATATATCTTGACGTGAGGGCAAGATAGGCTTCGTATGTATTATGAATGTGAGATTATAAACACAGACCTCCTGAATAGACAGTCACAAGCTTAAAGAGACAAAGGCAGCGAATGATATGATTATTTAAATAGATAAATAGATAAATAAATAAAAAAGAGAAAACGGGATATGATCAGCGTTTGCTCTCACTCCAAGGCACACGATTGAAGCTTCCACAACGTCTTGAGAGGAAAAAATAGTAATGGATTTGGTACCTATGAGAGTAACTATGATTTAGGTGATGCTGTAACCTTAAGTAACGAAGGTGGTGGTGGTGGTGGTGGTGGTGGTGGTGGTGGTGGTGGTGGTGGTGGTGGTGGTGGTGGTGGTGGAGGTGGAGGTGGTGGTATGTTTGTGCAAAGAGCAGATTCCTCCTTCCTCTTGAGCAGAACTTCCCTCCCCAAGTGGCACTTTCCTCCACTTGGCAGTCAGTCCCTCAAGATGTCCTCGTGTTCCTCACCACAAAGAGATTTAATAACTTCACGCATCTTAATTTCTTCGTGGAAGTCGAGTGGTCTTCACGGATCCTCCTCCTCCTCCTCCTCCTCCTCCTCCTCCTCCTCCTCCTCCTCCTCCTCCTCCTCTCCTCCTCTCCTCCTCCTCTTCCTCTTCCTCTCTTCCTCCTCCTCCTCCTCCTCCTCCTCCTCCTCCTCCTCCTCCTCCTCCTCCTCCTCCTCCTCCAACAGCTTCTGCTCTTCCTTTTTGTCTCATAATTATTATTTCATATTTTACTTTCCTTCTCGTGCTCTTTCTTTTTTCTTCTTCTATTACTTCATTAAATAAAAAAAAAACGTAATATATATATATATATATATATATATATATATATATATATATATATATATATATATAATCAGTGCGGAAAATTACAAACGATCGATAAACCAGATACTTTAGAGCCAATAACAGAACAGTCAGACAAAAGAAAGTTATGAAACAAACGAAAAACACACAAAAGTAAAGAAAAAACCACAAAAGCAAGATGATAAACAAAACAACAAACCAAACAGAGAAAAACAAGATAAACTTCACAATAAAACCCTGAAATAAGTCTGCAGAAAACACACAAGCAAAAGAACACAAGTAATCATAAACACACACACAAACATACACACACAAACACAAACACACACAAAAACACAACACACAAACACAAACACACACAAAAACACAACACAAATACACCGAACACACACAAAATCACAGTAAAGGGCACACCAACACACTTCTAAGCAGCAGGCGTGTTATAGATAATGTCCCATAAACTCCCACCTTCTGTGCCTCCCTCTCATCTCTGTAGACATTGAGATTCCCCAAGACGGGCTGCGGCACACACTAGCTTATTGACATTCGATAATAGTAGTAGTTGGAGGAGGAGGAGGAGGAGGAGGAGGAGGAGGAGGAGAAGGAGCAGGATTTGGTGTTCAAGAAGGCAAGGAGGAAGGGTAAGATGGAAGAAAGGAAGAGGAGAAGATGAGAAGGAAGGAGAAACCAGGCATAGTAAGATTAAAATAAATATTGCTGGATAGAGTGAGAGATAAGGAACAGAGGAATGATACAAAGAAGAAATGTGTACGAGGAAGTAAGAGGGAAAAGATAAAGAAGTTCCTAGAAAACTCCTCTTCCTCCTCTTGGCCCATTCAAAGTCCTCTTGGTGTTAGTTAGGTCAGTAGGGTCAGGCAGAGGTCATGCGGGGCTTTTAAGGTCAATGGCATCAAGTCGTAGAGATAAAGAGGAGAAAATAACATATTCTGAAACTATTGATTTTCTTCTTGATTTCGTCCATATTATTCAATGTCTTTTAATGAAGTTTTAGTATTGTTACCGATCAATCTGAATGCAATAATGGAGAATATCACCTTATTTCTATTTTCTTATAACTTAACATAGGAGTAAAATTAAAGCATAAAGAAGCAGGAAATGAAAGACATAAAATAGAATGAGAAAAAAAAACATGATGAAAAGAAATAATGTAATATAGAGGAAAAAAATACCGCATGCATCTTATCTTTTCCTCCCAAATCTTCATTGCCTTAGGGAGGAAGATCAAATGATATTCCTAATCCGACCCACTTCACCTGATCACCGCTTAAGCTAACCAACTCCACCTTGTATTATCTTCCACTCCCTCCCTGGCGACTGAATGAGAGAGAGAGAGAGAGAGAGAGAGAGAGAGAGAGAGAGAGAGGAGAGAGAGGAGAGAGAGAGAGAGAGAGAGAGAGAGAGAGAGAGAGAGAGAGAGAGAGAGAGAGAGAGAGAGAGAGAGAGAGATAAAGCAGGAGGGTTATTTTCAAGTCAAGAGAACTATGCCACAAAGAGAATGAGCAACGGGAAGAAGAGAAAGAGGAGGAGGAGGAGGAGGAAAACGAAGAAGAGGAAGAGAGAAATGCAAAATGAAATAGGGAAATAACTTTGGAGTAAAGAAAAAAGAAAGACAAAATCTCTCTATGAAAATGAGAGAAGAATGTGAAAGTAAGAGAATGCGTTTCATGGAAAACTAAGAGCAGAAACGAAAGAAAAGAGAAAAAGAGAGAAGGAAGAAAAGACAACGAAACACGGCACAGAGGACAAAGGAAAATTAAGTCACTGAAGTAATTTTGTGGAATAGTTTGAAGCCAGGTTGTTTTAAAGAGCGAGAGAGAGAGAGAGAGAGAGAGAGAGAGAGAGAGAGAGAGAGAGAGAGAGAGAGAGAGAGAGAGAGAGAGAGAGAGAGAGAGAGAGAGAGAGAGAGAGAGAGAGAGATTAGAGAAAAAAAAATACAATTGGTGAATTATTAGTATATCGCCCTAGGTATGTGTTATTAAGACCCACACGACTTCCTTGCCGCTTCAAGTCATACATAAATAAGTAGAAGATGGAACCCAGCCCCGTATTCACTGCGTGTACCGAGTTGCTGACTGAAAAGGGAATACTGAAGTGCGCTAAGCTAAGTCACCCAAACGA
Organism: Metacarcinus magister; assembly: GCA_029783475.1. NCBI lineage: Eukaryota > Metazoa > Arthropoda > Malacostraca > Decapoda > Cancridae > Metacarcinus > Metacarcinus magister. The sequence continues at coordinate 1,656,960 of JAPQNM010000016.1, forward strand.
ATCTTTATGGACAAGGCAGATAACTTAAGGCTTTTAACGTGCATGCAAAAGTAGTTTCTAACGAGAGAGAGAGAGAGAGAGAGAGAGAGAGAGAGAGAGAGAGAGAGAGAGAGAGAGAGAGAGAGAGAGAGAGAGAGAGAGAGAGAGAGAGAGAGAGAGAGAGAGAGAGAGAGAGAGAGAATAACATCATATGAGAAAAGTTAAATTGAGGTTGTGCACTGTTTCTGTTCTATTACATGTAAACATATGTACACATAACACACCTGTTGGCATAGTAATAAAGGAAAGGTGAGAGAATGCGCAGCTTTAACATCACAGAAGCACCAAAGAGACCAAAACTTAAATTACTTTTCCACTCTTTTTTTTGTTTTCCCTTAAGATTCTTCGCAAACTTCGCCGACAAACTTTGACATTCACATCTTAGTTCATAATCACAATTTTTAACCCGAAGAGAATGGTTAAGCACTGTAATGTATTCATGAAAATGCTGCACACACAATTCCCACACACACACACACACACACACACACACACACACACACACACACACACACACACACACACACACACACACACACACACACACACACACTTACACATGGATGAAAACTACACACACAAAATAAATATAAACACAAACACAAGCACACCTACGTAGGAAAGTGAAGAAATAACGAAAACAAACGAGTAGTTTATGAGAATTTTAAACAACAATTTACCTTGGCAATACATGAACTTTTTATTCTTCGTTTTATCCTTCGCCACTAACTTTCCCTGATTCATTTATCTTCCTCATTCTTCCCTTTATCCTTTTTATCCTCCTCCGCCTCCTCCTCCTTTAATGGAAAGAGTCCTGTCAATCGTCCGAAAACAATAAAAATGTAGCTTACTTGCAATTCGCAGTTTGAGAAAGAAAGAGAAAGAGAGAGAAGAGAGAGAGAGAAGAGAGAGAGAGAAGAGAGAGAGAGAAGAAAAAATATCATCGCAATAATAGTGGGAATATAAAATGAGCCCTGAATTGTAAGACTCAACACCCACGAGGAACATTTACGTTACAAAAAGTCACCACGCCTTTACGCTATTGCATACCAACACAAAGCTACTCAGGGGAGGTGGGCGTGGCTGGGGCCATGATTGGGCTGGATGAGAGAGACATTGGGCGGGAGATCGAACACTTTGGGCGGGTTGATTAAGAGGCTTGGGCGGTTTCTGCTGGGTTCGGTTTGGGCTGGAGTATGACGTGTTTGCGGCAGTGTCTTAGGCTCGTACCGCGTTGGCATGTGAACATTCATCTCTGCCGCAGTAATTACCGGGGA
>JAPQNM010000016.1:1663275-1670775 GCA_029783475.1 Metacarcinus magister
CAAAGCCATTGGCACCGATGACAGTCAGTAGTGAAGGTTTATATCTGATCTGATAATATTTTCATCAACATTGGTGGAATATTAAATCCACCATAATGATTTTAGTTTAAAAAAATAATCAATATATTTTTAGAAATAAAAGTTTCCGGTGCAATTACCTGAAACTTAGCTGAAGGTGTTACATTATTCCCATGTACAACATAATTTAAAAGGATCAAAATCGATTAGCTAATGTTGTTTTTTCCCCTAATAGAAATAATGACGAAAATACAGCATTATATGCGATTAATTTTACAAATCCACGAGATTCTGTAAATGGTTAAACATGTCGTAAGGCTTGGTTATTAACTGCTTTGAGCTGTAAGAGTCATTACAAGAATATACGAGGAAATTAAGAATAAAAATGCTACAACGTTGCCACAAGTTTACCCCAAAATAATAAGTGGTGTAAGAAGATAGATTACACCATCACTGGAGGAGTAGCCGCATCACCAACAAAGCCATTTACAATCATCATTAATCACAAGCCATAAAATAGTGGAGCAAAAGGAGAAAAACGAAGACAGAAAAAACAAAGAATTGTAAGAACTCATCAATCTCCATTAACACAACCTACACAACTACAAAAAAAACGACTCAGGTAATAAAATTAAACCCCAAAAAAGGAAAACCATTAAAATCCAGAGAACGGTGACTTGCCATGTACAAAAAAAAAGGAGAAAAAGAAATAGAGAAAGCGAAAGAACGGAGCAGGGGCCAAAAGGAAACGTGAAGACAAATGAGGATCAAAGGGTAAACAGAAGCGAGGTAAATGGAAAGGATTAGAGTGAGCGACACAGGTTAAAGTGAAACGTGAAACACTTTTATGTACGTTGGAGAAAAAGAAATTAAAAGTGAGATAGAAAGAACGGGAACGAGAGGACGCGAGGGACAGATAGAGAGCAAGGATTTATGATGACAAGCATGTGAGAAAAAATAAAAATAAAAGGGGAGAAGGAAGTGATTACAGAAAGGAGATGAAATATTGTGCTGAATACAAATAGCAAAGGTGAGAGGGCAGTAAATTTTCAATCCTCTGATACGGTTACTGTTACACGCATTATTGATTTTCCCGCAACTCTTGATAAATGTTAAACTAAACCTTGTTCTAAACTAATTGTTGCGATAAACTTTATATTCAAAGCCAACAAACAAACTGACCAATATAGGTAACAGTAATAATAGCTCAGACAAAATCATTAACATTGACTTACTTGCGTGATGCTTCGGTTATGCCACAGATTAACTACCATTTCTTATGTTTCTTTGCTCTCAAAAAAACACACCATGATGAATCGTAAATAAACGTTTTGTGGTAACTTTAAAACACATAGTAACTGATTAACGAACCCGAATAAAAATACAGAGTAAAGTCAAACAAAACTGTTAACATAAAAGTCTACGGTAAAGGCTTCACATGTTTCACTAGCTCAGGCGAAAGTAGCAAAACAAAAAATAAACTAACCACTAACTGCTTTATCAAGGCTTAAAGATTATAAAATTCCTATCACAGAATACGGGAAGGATTATTTTCAAATCTACATACTAACAAGAAACACTTCGCTCTTCATATTTCCAAAAAATTGTAAGAAAATTAAGATATTATATGATACCTTGAAATCATCTTTGTTTATTCTGCCAAAACAAAAAAAAGAGAAAATGAAGAATCAAAATGAAGAGCAGAGGGGAGGAAGAAGACGTACGAGGAGAGGAAGGAAATGCAGGGAGAGGGGAGGAAATATATGCAGAGAGGGCAGGGAGAATGTCCAGTAAAAATACAAGAAGGGAAGCTAAATAACAGGAGAGGGATTCCATAGAAGCTAAAGCAGAGTTGAAATAGTGAAACAGAGAGAATGGGGCAAAAAAGAAAGAGAGAGAGAGAGGGTAAAATAAAGGAAGAAAGAAAGAATAAGAAAAAACACAAGGAATTGCAAAGATACTCAGACCACACAAACCTCTATGGTCAATACTACGTGATCAGTCCTTAACCTAGAGCACAAGTTATCGAAGGCAAATATAATAAAGATCATATGCATTCAGAAACAAACTCAATCAAACAGCAAGCTACACTCAGGGTCATATAACCTTACCAGAAACCTATATGGAGTAGATGGTGGTCAAGCAAGTTTTTAAAAAGATTAGTTGTTATAATACACCACGGCAGGTTGAAGATTCTTTCACTCTCTATTGATATCATTGGTAGATTGGAATTTAGTGCAGTCTATTTGTATTTCAATATATTATTTTTACTCCATTACTCCTCATTCGTGAAGTCATCAATAAAAAAAGTTTATTTGCGTCCACGTTCGTAAAACATTTCATCATTCTAAAACACTCTATTTGTCTTACTTGTTGACGACATTTCTCTAGTGAGGACAGGTTTTACTGTGACATACTCTCTTTGTATGATTAACTAGGTGTTCCTATGTGTTCCTATGTGTTCCTATGTAACTATGCAAAAATGGGATCATCTATGTGGCTTTGCAGTGAACACCTTCGAATTATTCAGTCTATTGTGTGGTGAACCGATGAATATTGCTCTACCTACTCCAATTAGAGGTCGGTAAAATGATACAGAGAGACAGAAATATATATTCATCTGTTGAGAGAAAATTATTTATATAACCTAGCGTTCTATTAGCTTTACCCGAGACGTCTTTGGATTGTTGAGAGTTTTTGATGCAATATAAGGAGAGAGAGAGAGAGAGAGAGAGAGAGAGAGAGAGAGAGAGAGAGAGAGAGAGAGAGAGAGAGAGAGAGAGAGAGAGAGAGAGAGAGAGAGAGAGAGAGAGAGAGAGAAAGAGCGAGAGAAAGATAACAAAAAAAACACTAGCTATTAATCCCACCAAAAACAAAACAAAACAATAAATGAAAAAAACACTAAAACTCCACGATGAAAAAAAACAAAAAACTGAAAAAATCACACACAAAGACAACAGAGGCTATAAAACAGACATCAGACAGAACCACATCACCAACACGCAAGCAAAAGAAGCTAAACACGGATCTTTCATCTTCACCATCAAAGAGCAAAAAAGCGGGCCTGCAACGGAGCGAGTCTTGTAACCAGTGTAACAGAGAAGCAGAGGAGCAGTGGGCCAGGTATTCAACAGTACACAATAGCGTTCATTGAGGCACACACCCCCACTAAGCCCATCCCCGTGAGGTGTATAATTGGCCCAGACGAGAAGGCAGGGGAGGACAGGAGAGGCGGCGAGGGAGGCAAGGAACTTAGAGGAGATATTGTGTCAGTTGGTTTAAAAGTGTTTGGTTTAAAGTACGTGTTTAGCTTTGTGTGATTGTGTGTTGTGTGTTGTGTTTTGTTGTGTTTGTTGGTTGTGTGTGTTGTGTGCGTGTGTGTGTTTACGTGTACTTTCCGTCGTTTTTGTACTCTATCTAAAGCAAGGGTAAAGAAGTACACACACACACACAAACATACACACAAAAAACAAACAAACTTAACCCCCTAACATGCAAGGAAAGTCAACGAAGTACAAACACAAACTCTTAAAGGCAAACATGACAAGAAAAAAGATAGAATAATTAAACACAAAGGAACAAAAAAAAGCAGCTGAAAAAAGGATACAAAAGCTACTATGACAAACAGGAACACTATAGTAATACAAAATAAAGGAGTAAAATATAGAGAAAAATTTAGTTCATTAAAACTACCCAACCACGTAAGTTTATAAGCGTCATGAAGGTAGTGGGAGGTGAGTGGGTGAGGCATGTCGTGTGGGAGTGTTAGTGGGACCTGCTGCAGCGTTGGGGTGGGGGTGGGGGGGCAGGAGCAGCAAACAATGGGTGGGCAGGATAATGGAAGGAGGGAGGGAGAACGTCAAGGGTAACCACATATCTCTATTGTCCCTTCTAACGAGCCACAGACTAAGTAGTGGATGGCTCTCATTATATGCAAGTCTCCATCTCTCCATCTCTCTCTCTCTCTCTCTCTCTCTCTCTCTCTCTCTCTCTCTCTCTCTCTCTCTCTCTCTCTCTCTCTCTCTCTCTCTCTCTCTCTCAGTAACCACCCGCCCCTAAAGTCCTCCTGCTCCTCCTCTCACCAGATAATTCCAAAGTGATCTGAAGTCAAATTGAATTTTCTCTTCATCTCTTTCAGAAAATAATTTTTGCCAGGAGTTTCGAAATTCCCCGAGAAGGTGAAACGCACTGCATCCAAGAAGCCAATACAGGACCAGCCTTTCACCCTCTATACGTATAAATTTTTCTTCCTACAGTATACTACGAATCAAATATTTCTCTCCCTGCACATATTTCTTCCTCTTTTTTCCACTTCAGAGCTCAGGTGTATAAACAAGTTGGATCTTCGAGGAAATTTACGTGGAAAACTGTAATGAGAAAACGAGAGAGAGAGAGAGAGAGAGAGAGAGAGAGAGAGAGAGAGAGAGAGAGAGAGAGAGAGAGAGAGAGAGAGAGAGAGAGAGAGAGAGAGAGAGAGAGAGAGAGAGAGAGAGAGAGAGGAGAGAGAGAGAGAGAGAGAGAGAGAGAGAGAGAGAGAGAGAGAGAGAGAGAGAGAGAGAGAGAGAGAGAGAGGGAGAGAGAGAGAGAGAGAGAGAGAGAGAGAGAGAGAGAGAGAGAGAGAGAGAGAGAGAGAGAGAGAGAGAGAGAGAGTGGAAGAGAGAGCATAAATAACAAATCCTTTACCTCCATCAAACATACTCAATCCTCACTCTTCCTGGATCAGCACTCCATCTCTCTTCCCTTTCCTTCTTCCTTCCTTCCTTTATTCTCCTTTTCCATTCCTACACTGTTCACCTGCTCTCCTCCTAAATCACGATAGTCGAGTTCGTTTGCCTCATGTTCCCTCACTTCATCTTCACCTCACTTTCCTTACAAAATCCTTCATCATATCGTCTCAGCAGCAAAAGTCGTGCCTCTCTCTCCCTCGTTCTTCTCTCCCTTCCTCTCACCTTCCGTCCCTTTCCCTCCTTTCACCTACCTTCCCCTTTCATTCCCATTCCTTTCCTTCCTCGTCCTTACAGGTGAGGAGGCAACTATAGCAAAAAAAAATCAATTCGATCATATCACAAAAACCGAATGGAAAAATATACGTATGAATAATGGGCAAAAATAAGTAAATTTGGATAAGAACCACTCAGCTTGGTATGTCGAGTTAATATACATAAATTAATACAAGTGTGCTATTGGACAAGGAGAGGAAAAAACAAAGACGTATGTTACTAGGCTAACAAGGAAATAAACGAGGAGGAGGAGGAGAAGGAGGAGGAGGAGGAGGAGGGGGAGGAGGAGGAGGAGGTGAGGAAGGAAGGAAATGTAGGAGGAGAACAAGTTGAGAAAGTTTGCAGGAAAGTGAAGCGGCTTTGACTCTTAATGACATGTAAACACCCGGTTGTGTGTGTGTGTGTGTGTGTGTGTGTGTGTGTGTGTGTGTGTGTGTGTGTGTGTGTGTGTGTGTGTGTGTGTGTGTGTGTGTGTGTGTGTGTGTGTGTGTGTGTGTGTGTGTGTGTGTGTGTGTGTGTGTTTGGGGCTGGGCACACGCATGTTTGTATGTATGTGCGTTTTCACTCGGTCGTGTCCTGCCAAATACATGTTGCTTAATAAAGAGCGAGAGAGCGAGAGAGAGAGAGAGAGAGAGAGAGAGAGAGAGAGAGAGAGAGAGAGAGAGAGAGAGAGAGAGAGAGAGAGAGAGAGAGAGAGAGAGAGAAATCGAGAGCAATTGAGACAGAGAATGAAACATGGACAAACAAAATACCTACAAACTCAAACAAAGACAAAGAAAAACTATAGGTAGAGAAACTAAAAACGTATAAAGAAAAAAAACAATGAAAACCATGATTGGCCTTACTGCACAGGAACCATTTTCTTCTTGTCCAAATTGATCGCCAGAATCTTAACATGAGACTGAGCCAATTCCACGAACGGGAAATAAGGGGAAAAAATGACTCCATAACCTGCAAATCCAACCAAATTGTGTGATTTCCTTATGGTGTGGGAAAAAAAAAACCAACTTCCACGTAACTCGAGATAAAACCCAGACAAGAATGATTTTTATTTTCCGAACGAATTGAAAAGAACATGAATCCACGGTGTTACATTTCGGGAAAAAGACGTGAAGGTAAAAGACAGAAAGAAAGAATGAAAGGATAAGAAAAAAAAAAGTGAATGGTATGGAGGGAAGATTGGTAAAGTGAGGAACGAGAAGAATTTAAACGTCCAATCTGGGGTCTAATGTAAGTCACTTTATATAATGCGATGTGGCTTTCACCGAACATTTCCCAAATACTTTATAAACCCCCCCACCCCCCCACCCCCCAAAAAAAAAACCAGAGAAAAACCACCAACCAAAAAACAAATATCAGAAAAAGTATATATAAAAAACAGACTAAATGAGAGAGAGAGAGACAAAAAAACAAGTCCTTTCAATCTATGAGAAAAAAAAGTTTGCAAATAAATAGAAAAAAGAACACAAAAAGACTATCTCATGGCGGACACAAACAATTAAGCATCACGAAATTCTGAACTTTAGGAGAGAAGGCATTAGAGGCGAGAGTTGGGATGGAAGAAAGCTAACTAATGACACGGCAAATCGAGCTTCACCGCGAAATGGCCTTTAGAGTGTGGCGACGTTAGGGTGAAAATGGTAGGTCAGGGATGCTACTCGACCGACTTTAGAGGCCTCCATTGTGTGGGTGAAGCAATTAAACCATTACCTGCAATTACGGTCTTTTAGCAGGTAAAGCAAGTGGATGAAACACGTCGATAAATAGGGAGATAAGAGAAAGGATAGTAGTGGAAAGGGGAAAATAGTTATGATAGTAGTAGTGATGGTGGTGGTAGTAGTAGTGGTAGTGGGAGTAGTAGTAGTAGTAGTAGTAGTAGTAGTAGTGCTAAAAGGCAGTAATACTATTGTGATGATGATGATGAAAATGTATAATCGAAAGAACATGAAATAGCCACATCAAGTCCCAATAAGAGGAAAGAAAATGGTAAAAGAAATGATTCAGACAAAATTTAGACACAAATCATAACAGAAAAACAGGAAAGATTTACCTTCACTAGATTTATAATTCATTCAAAATTACAAGGAAATTAAAAACATTTATATTACAACTACACGCAACGAAGCTAACAATTTATTTTTCTTTCTACCTCACTTTCTCGCTCTTTTTCGTAAGCAACCAATAATACACAATACAATGCGAAATTCGGTGGATAAATGATAAAAAGAATAATTTGCTGTAAATCCTTTCATCCTGCTTCCAATGTATCAGTGAGAGGAAAGAAGAATCAAAAGAAGAGCAGAAGTCAAGGGTTTTCGTGGCCAAAAAATTTTCCCGAGTGAGTTGGATGGATAGAGAGGAAAAAGAAGAAGAGAAAGTGGAGAAAGAAAGATGGAAAAAGGATGGAGAGGAAGAAGCAGGACAGGGAATGAGGTAGAACATGAAGAAAAGGGGAAGGAGGAAAGAGAAGGTTGATTTGGTA
>JAPQNM010000016.1:1675775-1678275 GCA_029783475.1 Metacarcinus magister
TGAATAACTCAATAGATAAATAAACATCATAAATAAAAGAATATACAAAAGTTCCCTGAAAAACGTCAACGTGATATCGTGTGAAAAAAAAAATGAAAAAGCAGTAAAATCAAAATCAAAAAAGAAAACGTTGGTCCGACAAAATGTCTACGTAATCAAGTTTCTGTCAGAATCATGTAGCGGAACAATTTTTTTTTAATACTATTAAGAATTTAGCAAACAATAGTAAATTTCAAAATTTTCTCTTTAACCTCTGTCGATAACACGGCTTGCTAATTACCTTGACGATCAAACTTACATATTTCAGGAGGAAGGTTGCATATTCTGGTGTCAAGTGATATTATATAATGATGACATGAGACTAGGCGGAAGCAGCAACGAAAGGAGGACAAGACAGGAAGGAGGAGGAGGACACTAGTTAATATTCATACTTCGTTGAAAATTTAAGATATATCAAAAGTTTTAGGTATACTATATGATTGTTAAGGATAGTAGAAACAAACAACTTTATATTAAGAGTACGACAGCAAAGTTGGACGAGTGTGTGTGTGTGTGTGTGTGTGTGTGTGTGTGTGTGTGTGTGTGTGTGTGTGTGTGTGTGTGTGTGTGTGTGTGTGTGTGTGTGTGTGTGTGTGTGTGTGTGTGTGTGTGTGTGTGTGTGTGTGTGTGTGTGTGTGTGTGTGTGGTGTGTGTGTGTGTGTGTGTGTGTGTGTGTGTGTGTGTGTGTGGTGTGTGTGTGTGTGTGTGTGTGTGTGTGTGTGTGTGTGTGTGTGGTGTGTGTGTGTGTGTGTGTGTGTGTGTGTGTGGTGTGTGTGTGTGTGTGTGTGTGTGTGTGTGTGTGTGTGTGTGTGTGTGTGTGTGTGTGTGTGTGGTGTGTGTGTGTGTGTGTGTGTGTGGTGTGTGTGTGTGTGTGTGTGTGTGTGTGTGTGTGTGTGTGTGTGTGTGTGTGTGTGTGTGTGTGTGTGTGTGTGTGTGTGTGTGTGTGTGGTGTGTGTGTGTGTGGTGTGTGTGTGTGTGTGTGTGTGTGTGTGTGTGTGTGTGTGTGTGTGTGTGTGTGTGTGTGTGTGTGTGTGTGTGTGTGTGTGTGTGTGTGTGTGTGTGTGTGTGTGTGTGTGTGTGTGTGTGTGTGTGTGGTGTGTGTGTGTGTGTGTGTGTGTGTGTGTGTGTGTGTGTGTGTGTGTGTGTGTGTGTGTGTGTGTGTGTGTGTGTGTGTGTGTGTGTGTGTGTGTGTGTGTGGTGTGTGTGTGTGTGTGTGGTGTGTGTGTGTGTGTGTGTGTGTGTGTGTGTGTGTGTGTGTGTGTGTGTGTGTGTGTGTGTGTGTGTGTGTGTGTGTGTGTGTGTGTGTGTGTGTGTGTGTGTGTGTGTGTGTGTGTGTGTGTGTGTGTGTTAGACAGTGTGTGTGTTAAAACTTTATCAAAGGTGTTGGTGTTTTCACTTCTCTACGTCTTCAGGGAACACACACAACATAAACTCTACACACAACAATTTTTTTCTCTTTTTACCACCATTTCACTCTTACCTTTTTGTTTGTTTGATGCAACATACTACGACAGACGACAGGCTACAACAAAAAAAAAATTGGAAAAAAGAAAATCCTGATGAAGTAATCCCTAAAAAAGAGATTAAACAGGTTCTAAAAAATTCGACTTAATTTAGTTGCGAAGATTCTTGACACTTCCCTCTTGAAGGAGTTTAAGTTGTAAGAAGAAGGAACAACAGATTAAGGCAAACTGCTGCATAGCTTAACATTAGAGGAGGAAGGAGTGAAGCTAGACGCTAATTAGTGAACTAGTGAGATAAATATAACAAGGATGACACAGCACAGTTCATTCCTGGAGGTGGAAGGTGAGGGCATTGAGTCAAGTTGAGAAGACCAATGAGAAAATAGATTTGCGGTATACTGTATTAAGAACAGTAACATTCCGTAGGCTGCAACGATGAAGACAGTCCCTTATAAACGTAGAACTGATACGACTATTACCTTTTCATTTTACTGTTTACCTTTACTGTTACGTTTATAACAGTCTATGTAATAACAGCATCTAGGAGCGACAAGAATACTGAAGTGAAATAAATTTAAAACTCTATTGAAGCTAATTCGTCAAATGTTCAATTAAGAAATTTTGCAATCAAGATAAGACAAACCATTCTTCAAATCATCAACTGCAATCCTCACACTAACACCCATCACACACTCACCTCACCTCCTTAACTCAGCCTTACTCACCTCTCCCAAATGACATAGAATGAAAAATCCTCACTATTTTCAACAACCTCTAACCCTAACACACCCAATCCCACCATCCTCCCTCTACACTCCCACACGACGCTTCATCCCCAAACAAGCCTCACCACACTCATCCCAGTAACCCAGTACCCTGTAACCCCAAGACACAACCTCACCCCTGCACACAGAACCCATCATCCTCTCCACACGCCCCTCCAACGCTGGCTCTAATTGAAACAGTCAAAGCTTCCCGGGGACGTTCGAAGACTATTA
>JAPQNM010000016.1:1680775-1683275 GCA_029783475.1 Metacarcinus magister
CTTTAACAACCCCGATCTAACCTTTATATTCCTCAGTGTTTTCAGTAGTCACTCCTCCTCCTCCTCCTTCCACTCTCCTTTGCCTGAATTCTTCGTACTCTACTATCCGTTTCTCCTTGTCTATATTCTGTTTCTTGTTTGTGATTTGTAAATTGTGATATGATTCTGAGTAACAAATTTTATGATAATTTATCTCATAGAGTATTTTGTTTTCTTCTTGTGTCCATTAAGATGAATTCCCGTGTGGTAAGGCGGGAAATGTCATCCGTAGCTGCACTGTCAAGCCCAGGCTGTTGGTGCATTGTTGTGTAAATATAGCACCAAAAGCAGCAGCAGAGGCAGCAGCACTGGGCTTAACAGCTTTACTAATGCGTAATTCTTACTAGTTAGCAAGTGTTATGAGCTTGCGTCACGCTGCCCAATGACAGGATTATTGTGCCTATCAGACCTTTATTATTATTAAGTGAAGCCACGTGCTCTTTGAAAGCCTTGAGTGTTTACAATTAATTAGTGTATGTAATGAAGCACATCCTTATAACAACTTTATCACTAATGATGTTTTTCATCACTACTTTAACAAAAAATGAATATTTTAGGTCATAGTCAAAATATTATAATAACTAAAAGCTCATATCACAGTAAAAGTACATTACAGTAGTTTGGAAGAAGTTTAATGTATTTTGTACTGACAACTGATGTATTTGTATTTCTTGTATTTCTCTTTGTAGCATTGACTTGTTTGTTGTCATTAAGACTTGTTGTAGCTTTTAACTTTAAATGTAGACTATGTTGGCGTAATGGATCGATAAATAAGTTGAAGGGACGCCCTTAGTGCAGTGTTCTTGGAGTAGATTGTTGCTGTAGTGACCTTGGCCTGTCTCCTACGCTTGTGTACTCTGCCTTCCAGCATTGTGTGTGTGTGTGTGTGTGTGTGTGTGTGTGTGTGTGTGTGTGTGTGTGTGTGTGTGTGTGTGTGTGTGTGTGTGTGTGTGTGTGTGTGTGTCACCCTTGTCACCCTAAGCCTGTGCCTGCATCCATGTCTCGCTTTTCTGTCTTTTCTATCCCTTCCTTCGCCTTGGGCATGTGTAAATCTTTCCTTGGTTTTGTAGTCATGTTTTCCCCTCACCTTACTTTTCTATTGATTGCTTGCGTTGCCTTGGGACTGACTCTGCTTGTATCGGACTCACAGTTACGTTTCTATTTGATTTACGGTATATATTTTTTTTTCAAGTTTGGTTGTAATTGTGTTCCTTCCTTCTTTCGGTTTTCCTTCTTGTATGAACCTCCACATTTTTTTTCCCCTGAGCCAAGGCCTAACTTAGTTTCTTCTATTTTATTTTCTCTCATTTTAACACTTATTAGTTTACCTATGACTTTTTTTATTCTTTCTCTTAACAATTTATTTTTTTCTCTACCGTTGTCTTTACTATTACATTTTTTTTTTTAAATTCTCACTGAATACTTTACATTTCACTTTTTTATTTATTTTTTTGGCTCCATTTTAATATTTTTCTTAACCTATGACTGACTGTTCTATTATTTTATTTCTTCCATTTCAAACACATTTCTTGACGTCTGACTTTCTTTATCATTTAGTCTTTGTTTTTCATGACCTTTACTACGATGCCTGTGAGTTTGTCTTTGTCTAGATAACCTGTTTCGCATTTATTTCCCTGTTTCATTATTTTATCCTGTTGTCCTTCCGTCTAACAATGACGTGCTGCACCTTTTATCTGCTGTCCACTCATCCTCTTTTCTTTTGGCTTTCCCTGATTTCCCATCAATTTTAAGAGAACTGCTTGTATTCTATCTCCTTCTTACTTTTCTTCTGTCTGTTTGTCTGGGATTGTGCTCGTCTATGTGTGTATATGTGTGTGTGTGTGTCTTGCTGTGGAACGAAAAAATCCATGACTGTGCACGCGAATGTTTGGCTTGAATGGAGAATGTGATTTGATAAGCATATATGAGTAAGACATTCGCTCTTCTACTTGCACATTACCACAAATCATCCACCGGTAAGATGCTTCAATAACAACGAACACTTTAGGTAAATATCCAACACCATTTTATTTACTACGTCGGAGTGACTGGAAATGAGAACATCCACACCAGAGATAATGTTCATCCACTTACTTATTGTGGATTCCTTTTTTTCCACGCTGGGTTACGGTTTGCTACAGTTTTACGGGATTACATTTTTACACCTTTGTAATTACGGTGGAATAAATGATACAAAGCCACTTACACAACAAGGCTCATGTATGTTGGAAAAATGTGTTTGGTATCATTATGTACAGTATGTGTGGGTGTGTGGGTGTGTGTGTGTTTTTGTGTGTGTGTGTGTGTGTGTGTGTTTGTGTGTGTGTGTGTGTGTGTGTTTATCCCTTGACCCTCCTGTTTCACGCTAACCCTTACCCTCACGCTCCTTTGTCTGTTGTCTGGTCGTGTAAATGTTGTCTTGATGTCGTGATAACTTTTTCCAAGTGTACAGTAGTATTCA
>JAPQNM010000016.1:1685775-1690775 GCA_029783475.1 Metacarcinus magister
CGTCAGAGCAGTAAAAAGAAATAAGAAAATATGTGCATGCTAAAATTCTGGTTTAAATAGTAGACGCCCAACACATCATTAAATTTGTGTCTTATAATACACAATGTCACTAAAAGGATATATATATACATAAATAAGACTCTTTTCACAGGTTTTTTTTTACTTTTCTTTCACGGTTTTACATATTCCTCCATCGTAGCTCAAGGCTGTCTATTATTCCAAAAAATATAACTTAAGTAGGTAAAAAAAAAAAAAGTTATATAAGTAGCAATGCATTTTTCAACACATCATGTCAAGGATTTCCACACTTTCTTAATCACCACCTACGGATTTTTCTTTTCTTTCTTTCTTTCTTAATTCCCTCCATCATCAGGGCCTACGTGTTCTCCTTTTTCTTTGCTCCTTCTCTTAATCATCGCCCTCGCTCATGCTTTGCTGGCCTCGTTCACTGGCTGGCGTGCATCCTGCTAGCATGCAGCTTTTACCTCGTCCGGCCCCTTGTAACGCCAGGCCGAAACGTCACACTCGCTGATGAGACGATTCATACATACCCTCGGAGCTCTTTCCCATTCACTGTTACCAACTAAAACTGAAACATCATTGCCAGTCTGTACTATTGAAAACTAAGACGAATTCCTCTCAGTTTTATGATAGATTACAGTTTTCAATATGACGTCCTTAGGCTTCATATATATCATGTCAGATCCACCACTACTAAATTTGCTATCATTTTAATAAACGATATATCAAAAAAACTAAAATCTTGATATCTTGCAATGTGTTCCATATATTACATTTCCATACATTTACATTTTAAAGTTGATACATGTATAGGAAGGAGCTCCAAGGGCTTCTGAAGACTGTCGCCATCAATCCCTCCCTCCCTCCCTCCCTCCACGTTCCACCCTTCCCTCCCCTCCACTGTCCAGTCTCTCGCTTCTCGCATTTGCATTCCAGGACCACCGTGACTCTGTCTGGTGGCCTGCACTGCGATGCTCCCTTAACTCTCACCCCATCGCAGGCTGCATTCACTCTCCCGTCACATAATTCTCCCCTGATATGCAGTTTCTCTATATTTATCTTGCTTTCTTCACTCTCTCTGCATTTTAATAGTAGATTTACCAGATATACTTTACCTGGCAAAATACATAAGGCAATAAAGATAATAGTGTGAGGGACGCCCACACATATTATTCACTTCACATCTAGACTACAAATGGCGCTGGTTGCGTCATTATTAAAGTGTGTAGAACATAAGTTACAGATTCTTGTGTGGCATCTTTGTCATACCACTTACAAAAAAACCTAATACAGTGTTACATATGAGGATGCATTATCAAGTAACATAACACATGGTGATACGGAGAGGAAAATAGAAAGGAAAGAGTAAAGAGAATACGTGGTGTGGATGCAAGACTTCAAACCACCACGAACACACTGGCGCCAAACTATACAATATATTACTCAGTGTTGCAAACTTAACAAAAAACTTCAGTAGGTCTTCCGTCGATCCGATATATATGATAACTTGACATAACACATAAATCCACACAAAAATACACACAAACACTCCATCTACCACGTGTACAACCTTGAGTCTATTGATGAGGCCGAGTCTGTACCCTTGGACATAACAAAGCATTAATTTCCTTATCAGTTTAATATTAAAAGAATAAAACTACATTCAGCCTCAAAATTACACGTGATGAATGGATTTCTTTATGACTCCATTTGTCACTTTAATAGTCCATTTCTAAAACTTGACACCTCCATTACGTAAAAATGTTGCCAAGAGGAATAAAAAGCCTCAACGTCATTTACACATTAGTCAAATTTTATAAAGTCAACTATTTTAATGCCGGAAAATAAAATGCTCCCACGGGACATTAAAAAATTACCTTCACTATTTAAAAAGCGTAAAAGTCTACACCAATATATTCTACGACATATTTCTCTCTCCCTCTGTCCCTTCCCTGCCTCCACCTCCGTCACCACGATATAAGAAGGATATTAAAAAAAAAAAAAGTGTCTCAAGCCTTTAGCAGCAAGACACCACGTCACAACCACCACCACCACCACCACCACCACCGTCACCCTCCCCACCTCCCTGTCTGCCTCGCTTGCACACCCACTGCAAAAATCAATGAGTAAAAGGATAAAATACAAGCAATAATAATGATAATGATAATAATAATGATAGTAATAATAATAATAAAAAGAAGAAGAATGATAATAATAATAGTAATAATATTGATAATAGAAATAACAATAGTAACAGCAACACTAAAGTAATCTACATTCAAATCCTTCTTTCACTGACGAACCAATAAACCAAAAAAGCATCGCCTCGACTTATGAATCCACCAACAAACACACAAACCAACCACACGAAGGCCACGCATCCAGCACCTCACCTGTCCACCTGTCGATGCCACACTGCCAGCCAGGTGGAGACGATTACTCATACAAAGAAAAAAATCACCCAAAAAATAACATGAGGGGAAGATTGAGTTTGCTAAATACAGTAAAAAAAGAAAAAAAAAGTTAATGGTATAAAGTAAACACGTGTATAGAGTAGCTTACTGTGAGGTGGATGCAGTAGTTTGTGAAGGAGGTTGGAAGTCTAAAGCATTACCCTCACAAAGGCACTGCTTGATGGAAGGCTTTGGGAATAAGTCTCATTGCATCACACGCGTTCCTGCCGCCACTCACTGCAAAGACAAAAAAAATTAATAGATGAAATTCCTCGTTTGGGTGTTTGTAATTAGTATTTTTTTTAATGACATACCTTGCAGAATTGTGTCCTTCCCTGAGTGAGATAGGAACGCATAACTGTTTCATAAATCTACCAAGCAAGATTTCGTTTTAATGAGCTGTACATATATAATTGTTAGTGACTTATAAGTATCATCAGAAACACCAAGATGAATATTGTCTCTTCTGGCAAATCTGACTGACGTAACCATTCATAATACGAAACCCTATTTATTTTCAGTCACAAACACATTTAATTTAACCAATTCTATGATGGCAGACTTTCAAATGCCAATAATTAAAACACAAATGAACGCCTACACCCTAATTACACCCTAAACAGAAGGGGATTCATCGTGACTAAAGCAGTGATCAAAATAATACAACATTACAAAGACCATCTCTAAAGACCCAATCAGAGCCAAGTAATCCGAACAACACACAAACAAAAGCAAGCAATTACAAGCTGATCTGTGTATAGCTTCACGACCAATCAGGATGCAGTGCTGTGCGTGACGTAACACATGCAGGAGGAAGGGCCAGGGGGTGAGGGAGGCAGGGAAGAGTTGTATGTCCCTATCGGCTCATCACAGATCCCAGGCTCCGATAACTACTGCAATAACTGGCAACCAATGGACTCACGGCACGGATATCGGCATGCTGCAATGACCAACTACACGCACACGCACACGCACGCACACACACACGCACACACACACACACACACACACACACACACACATGCATACATACGAAATGTTCTCTCCGGGTGTGGAAGTAACATGAAGGGATAACTTCCATTACAGGTACAAACTAAAAACTATCACTGACCAAAAAAGGATGAACAGGTAAGGAAGGGAAAAGCCGAACAGGTAGGACTATTTTCATTTTATATTTTGCATGATTGACTCCTATGTATAAATCAGTCATCCCTCCTAAAGATGAACATTACCATTACTTCATGTACCTGACGATATTGCTATGAGAAATAACATCCTTTATATACCATTATCAAAAATGCTAATTAAACACTTTGTCTTTTTCAGGTAAGTTGGCTTCGTGTTTATGTGAACTATTTTCTTGGTGCGTCACAGAGGTCAGGTGAGTAACAGGCGTAGGAGGCGATGCCTTGATTATGTATGCCTTGGGGATCAAACTCAACCTCCTCAAGGGAAGATGGGTTGAGAGGGGAAGCATGTATGTGTACAGGTGTAATGTAGCATTGATTGCAGGTGATGTCTGCCTCACCTTCATTCGCGTCCGGGAGTGAAGGTGAAGGTTCATGGCTTCCATTATTTGTGTTACTACTGGCAGCAAAGATTTTGAAGATACACTGTCTTTTCATACATAAATGTACATAATATTATGTATGAATACATATATATATATATATATATATATATATATATATATATATATATATATATATATATATATATGGCTTGGGGAAGGAGTCAAGTACCGCATAACAAAGGCAACACTCAACGTAGTGAACACAGTGTATTCTTGTTCTCACGTTTCAAAGCACAACTACACTTTGAGACTTCCAAGCAAATACAATACAATACAATGAATCTTCTCTAAAGCTATAGGTATTGTGAACTCTCGTGTTGTGCATTTAGTGTCCAGCCGCTTGTATTGCCTTTGAGTAATAGCTTTGGTGCCTGTGGACACCCGTAGGAACCACATACACGAGTCAAAGATTTCCTGCCAATGCAATTATTTATGCGTGAGTGTACAACGAACAAACCCACACACATACACAAACCCACACACACACACACACACACACACACACACACACACACACACACACACACACACACACACACACACACACACGCACACGCACACACTACCACCACCACCACCACCACTATCACCACCATTACCACCAACTCTAACAAACATTTTTATTTATATTAAAAGTTTCCACCGACACAAAGAAAGAAAAACACTTCCAGCCTGTCACTTTCAGGAGGAAAATATCACGTAGCTTGTCAGAAGCCATTCGAATATAAAAGAAACTACACGTCAATCTCACGTTAAAAAGAAAAAAATTGAAACTACGTCAGTCTTTTACACTTTAAGGGATAGAAAAGCAACAACGATTCAAACATAGAAAAAAAAATCAGGTTTAAAGGTAATGAATTCAAGGAAAGAACATTCACATCTTGGAAACGAGGCCGTCAATGCCGCATGAATCCTTGCTGCACCACACCGACGGAGTGAGAAGATAAACATAT
>JAPQNM010000016.1:1700775-1715775 GCA_029783475.1 Metacarcinus magister
TTACACATAAAACTCCCCTCAACAAACAAGCATTGAAGTGTTAATGAACTCTATTTATTTACCGTTTATTTAACCTTGCATATTCACGTACTGTTTTCCCCTCACTTAACAAACACACATACACACATAAAACACACACACACCCACACACACACACAGGTGAGGGTCAACACCTGTACAATTAGCACCATCTGGGCATAATCCACGTAATTAAAACAGGATGAAATGGTCAGGTGTGCACAGTTTTGGTCGGTCCTGTGCAGTGTATGAAGACATGTGACAAGCTTATGATGTTACTACTTACTCTACTTATGTTAAATAGTATATGTCTTAACGTTTTTGCATTCTTTGATACGTTTTCTTTCTTCTTTCAGTTTTTCTTCTCTTCTTTTTGTCTGTTCTGAGTTGCATCTACTTGTCATTCTCTTTTATCAAGCTCTCGTTTAATTTCCTGTGTCGCATCCTTCGCTTCTATATGACTTATATATATATATATATATATGTATATGTTACGTTTTCATTGCCTTTCATTCTCTTTCATCCTTCATTGCAGCACATTCATCCGTTTTAATTAAGCCATTCATCATCCATCAGTGTTACCCTCACAGCGGCGGCCACTTTATCAAACGTTCTACTCGTCCCAAATTACTTTTCTCCCTTACTCACTGATGCTCTTTTTTATATATCTTTTTATACCTACCCTATATACATACACACATACACACACATACTCGTAGGTTATTATGATGCGTCACTTTCATACATGCAACAAATCCGTGTAATTAAACAAGGCAATTTTCCGATATTAAACCTTTTACCAAGCCCAGTATATATTTTTTTTTCACCTAACCTAACCAGACCTATCACTCAACGGAACACCTTTTTTTGGGGTATCATTTTCATATCCCTTGTTCGTCATTTTTTCAACGCCTTCCTTTGCATATACGTCAACACATATTAACAACACGCATCTTTGTGAAGTAAATCCTGGTAGTAAAATCCTTAGTAATCCTGGGTAGCTATTATGCAACTTTCACTCTCTATTATTTCCCTTTCTCTTAGTGTTGGACCATGTGCTCATTCCCTTGATCTTCCTCTTAGTAACGGGCGAGTTTTCGTTCTTGATTCGTTGTGTGTGTTCTCCCTAGGGTCCCTCGGGGCAATTACACGCAGGACTGAGGACCTTCGTTACGAGCCCGTGCAGCCTCGTCCTGGAAATGACCTTGTTATCCCGTATGCATCGTCTAATTAGTGTGGTGTTAGCGTAGGTCTAGCGGTGTGCTGCTCTCATTAGCTTTTGTCATGCCCTTGTGACCTTGTTCCGAAGTGTGGCCGCGGGATTTACTGAGGCTTAAGAAGGTGGATGAAGAGAAGGAGAAGGAGGAGGAGGAGGAGGAGGAGGAGTAGAAACAAGAGGAAGAGCATAAGGGGAAGGGGGAAGGAAGAGGAGGAAGGATATATTGGTAAGGTTGACTGACTTCTAACACGGTACTCTATCTCACTAATTAACCTTGCCTCTACACCTTCATTACTTGTACCTGTTGATGTGTGTGTGTGTGTGTGTGTGTGTGTGTGTGTGTGTGTATGTGTGTGTGTGTGTGTGTGTGTGTGTGTGTGTGTGTGTGTGTGTGTGTGTGTGTGTGTGTGTGTGTGTGTGTGTGTGTGTGTGTGTGTGTGTGTGTGTGTGTGTGTGTGTGTGTGTGTGTGTGTGTCTCTCTCTCTCTCTCTCTCTCACTCTGTTATTGTGCTGATTCACTCACCCAAAGACATCGTTGCATCTTTGAATATTATACATACACGCTAAGATACGTTGAAAAATAATAACAAGAGATTAGATGAAGTCACTGATATATAAGAAAAAAATAAGGTTACACAATAGAAATGTCAATAGAGGGAAAATGATAATAGAAAATAGGTAAAAAAAATTGGACGATACACTAAATTGAAACTAAAAACTGGAAAGAGCAAGGACATTAAGGAAAAAAGTCAGCGATGAGGAAAAAATAATTAAATACTAGAGTGATGAGAAGGGGGGAGAGGAAAGGGAAAAAAAAACTTTACTGTGAACACATACACATTAAACAAAAAGGGTGAAGAGAGAGAGAGAGAGAGAGAACACACTAATTGGTGTAACTCTATTCATTTGCAACGCGAATATATTATAAATGGCAAATGATTTACTGCCAGAATAATTGGATTTAGAAAAGAAATAAATGAATGAATAAACAAAACAAAAAAATGCATATACACTGCCTAGTAAAAAAAAGAAAAAATAAAACCAAAAGTTATATACATACATTGACCTTCCTAAAATAAAGATCAAGCCAATGAATAGAAGGATTTTAATTGAGCTTAAAATGAACCCAAATGGCAACGTTCACGATGACTTTGTTAGTTTTAAAGTCAATACTCGATAGCAATTAAAGAAAGGCCTTGAGGTGCAGACAAAGAGAGAGAGAGAGAGAGAGAGAGAGAGAGAGAGAGAGAGAGAGAGAGAGAGAGAGAGAGAGAGAGAGAGAGAGAGAGAGAGAGAAAAAAAAGAAAGAAAGAAAGAGAGACCAACATTATTACTATTGCAATTAATATGGAGAAGAGTCTACCACACACACACACACACACACACACACACACACACACACACACACACACACACACACACACACACACACACACACACACACACACACACACCACTACCACCACTACTACCAGCGTTACCGTCCCTGTTCCCTTGAGGTCGTCCGATGCTGATAAAAAGCTTGTAATTACCTCATTAAGGCCATCAAGACCAGGCGGGAAGGGCGTGTCTCCAGGCCAGGTTCCTCTTCCTCACCCGACGAGGGAGGAAGACGTGATCAAGTTGACGAGGTAAAAGAAGGTAAAGTCAAAGGAAATATATAAATAAACATGGCGGTATTTTGAACATGTAAGTAAAGAGAGAAAGAGTAAATGGGATGAATAAGGAAGGATAATTGTTAAGATATACAGAGTGGGATTTTGAGCAATGATAAATGAATGGATGGTATAAATAAAATAAATAGATGAATGATAAGACGAAGATGAAGGTATTTTGAAAAACGTCAATAAGGATAAAGGAAGACATGGTAAAGTGAACAATAAGATAAATAATAGAGTAGATAATTATTACATAAGGAATAATAAAAGAAATAACACGACAAATATCAACGCCAAGATGTTAGTTAAATATTTAAATTATGAATAAATAATAGTATGAGTCAAATGAAGGAAATAATAACGTATTAAAGATGTTATGCATATTGGCCAAATAGATGAATAACTAGTCAGTTAAATGGTCATAGAATAGATTATCGAAAAATTGACAGACGAACATATAGAATAAATCGGTCAAATATTCGAGGATAAATAACTGCTGATGAAAAATTTTGGAGTTGATCACGGAGGAAACGAGGTGGAAAACTAATCTACCAAAACGTAAAAAAAATAGTTTAGCCCAGTTTTTTTTAATACTCCAAATTAAGAAAATAACACATCGGAACTTTTTTATTCCTTCACCGTCCTCAAAAGTAATATAAAAAAATATTATGAAAAAAAAACGATTTACACTTAATACCTTCAATAATCAAACAGCGGATTAAAAAGAAATGTATACTGACAATACGAAAAAGTGACATATATACAAATAGATCCACGGAGGGAAAATAATTAGACTAAACAAGAAAAATGAGTACACGTAAAAAAAGTAGAGGCAGGAATTGGAAGAAAAATTAAAAAATGTACCCACAAAACATACAAAAACAGGAGATATAAGAAAAAACTACACCACACACATTCACAGACAAACACAAAACCCGTCAAACACACACACACAAACACAAAAAATATAACAGATAAAAACTAAACAGTACTCTTGTTCGCCTTCTCCTCCCACATGAGTGATAATCCAATTCCTTGAAGGGGACGCGTGGCCCATATTGGCGCAAGTTGGATTACCGGGCACCGTCTGTTGTTTCTCAGAGGAACAGATGCCACTCACGCACTCACGCACTCACGCACATCCCTCCCTCACCCTCCCACCTCCCCCTCCCTCCCCCTACACCCCATAACATTAGCTTCCTCCATTAAGTCTGAGTAATGCCATAATGGGTCTTCCTTCCCGGGGTAAAACAGACTCAAGGTGAAGGGAGGGTTGAGCATTAGTTAGTAATTAGCGCCGCTGTGAAGGCTCTGTACTACGCTGCTGGTCATGAGTGCTGGAAGGAAGGAAGGAAGGAAGGAAGGAAGGAAGGAAGGAAGGAAGGAAGGAAGGAAGGAAGGAAGGAAGGAAGGAAGGAAGGAAGGAAGGAAAGGAAGGAAGGAAGGAAGGAAGGAAGGAAGGAAGGAAGGAAGGAAGGAAGGAGAAGGAAGGAAGGAAGGAAGGAAGGAAGGAAGGAAGGAAGGAAGGAAGGAAGGAAGGAAGGAAGGAAGGAAGGAAGGAAGGAAGGAAGGAAGGAAGGAAGGAAGGAAGGAAGGAAGGAAGGAAGGAAGGAAGGAAGGAAGGAAGGAAGGAAGGAAGGAAGGAAGGAAGGAAGGAAGGAAGGAAGGAAGGAAGGAAGGAAGGAAGGAAGAAGGAAGGAAGGAAGGAAGGAAGGAAGGAAGGAAGGAAGGAAGGAAGGAAAGGAAGGAAGGAAGGAAGGGAAGGAAGGAAGGAAGGAAGGAAGGAAGGAAGGAAGGAAGGAAGGAAGGAAGGGAAGGAAGGAAGGAAGGAAGGAAGGAAGGAAGGAAGGAAGGAAGGAAGGAAGGAAGGAAGGAAGGAAGGAAGGAAGAGGAAGGAAGGAAGGAAGGAAGGAAGGAAGGAAGGAAGGAAGGAAGGAAGGAAGGAAGGAAGGAAGGAAGGAAGGAAGGAAGGAGGAAGGAAGGAAGGAAGGAAGGAAGGAAGGAAGGAAGGAAGGAAGGAAGGAAGGAAGGAAGGAAGGAAGGAAGGAAGGAAGGAAGGAAGGAAGGAAGGAAGGTTGGGTGGTAATTATCATGGATGGTTTTGTATTAATTGTCGTGTTTGTTATTGATGGTGATGGAAGGTTTGTTGTTAAGTTTCATAAAGCTGCGTCTCTTAATTTTCATGGATACTTGTCAATGTCGTGTTTGCTTTTAATTATTAGTAATTATTCGATATAAATGATCATGTTGTTATCAATGTCAACATATGAAATGATAATAGTTTTAATAGTTACTTTATGGCTACAAATAAGTATTAATTTCACAAAGGGACCGCTTACTGTTTTGTTATTTTCATGGGTACGACATGACTTTATATTGATTCATTTTTCTATATTAAATTATGTATTTTCCCATCAAGGATGTCGAACATTATTTTCTTTCCCTTAATTAATTTCTATTCACCTTGCGTCATTTTCCTGATAAGGTTTCTTGGTCCATACAGGGTCTTCACTATCATCATCATCATCAACATTGTCACCCGTTGCAGAAGCACCAACAACCTCAAGCAAAAAATAATCCTTCAAGATAGAAAGAGAGATTCGGAAAAAATGTCAAATCATATTTTTTTTTTTTCTATCATTGTGTTTACCTTTACCTAGTTAGCTTGATTAAATTTTCAATCACTTCCTAAAAGATTAAAATTAGGATGATGAAGAGAAACAGAACACAGAACGATAACTACAAAAACTCACACAAGGCCAGAAAAAAGGGAAAAAAACCTGATAGATGACCGGAAAGATTCAACACAAAGCTAACGTTAGATAAAAAAAGAAAGTTGAATTGTAAGGAAATATTGAAAGCCATTTTTCCATCGAATTTGATATCACTTGAATCTTATACATTCCTCGTATTTACATTTTTTTCATCATTAGTAACTTTCAAGATACCTAAATTATCAATGGCATCTTTACATCAGTCTCCGTTCTATTTACCTTTGTTTGTGTATCTCCATCAACTTTAACACTTCTTCGGATCAATCTAGTTAACAACATCTCCCTCCTTCTCCTCTACTCTTCTATCTCCTCCTTCTTCACCTCCTCCCCCTCCTCCTCCTCCTCCTCCTACTCCTCCTCCTCCTCCTCCTCCTCCACTTACACATCATCAATACTTAACTCCCTGGGATAAGCCTCGTCCACCGCCACCATTTCCAGGGTACGAGGGGGGTGTGGGGGCGAGGACACGGCTCCCAGGTGGTCGGTGGCTGGCATCGGGCCGAGCTCACCCATGACTAATTTGAATAGTCTTAAGCCGCCCATCCCTTACGCCCACTCCAGAATCCACGTGGAGGAGGAGGAGGAGGAGGAGGAGGAGGAGGAGCTACGTATTCTACAGCTCCCAAGGCGAATATTGTATGCACGGCTGACTCGATGTCCAGTAAAACAGAATACCAACCAGGGACCTTAACGTAGGTAGTTGTCTCTCTCTCTCTCTCTCTCTCTCTCTCTCTCTCTCTCTCTCTCTCTCTCTCCTCTCTCTCTCTCTCTCTCTCTCTATCTCTCTCTCTCTCTCTCTCTCTCTCTCTCTCTCTCTCTCTCTCTCTCTCTCTCTCTCTCTCTCTCTCTCTCTCTCTCTCTCTCTCTCTCTTTAACACACACACACACACACATACACACACACACACACATCAGTATTACATTCAAGGGAACAGTTTCAACAGCTGCAGTGTAAATAAACATTGAAAAACTGACTACACTTCCATTTAATATTTCAAAAACGTTCCCCGGTACAGCATATTCAGTTCAGAGCACGTCAGCCGATCTTTCCGTATGATAGAATTTCAAGTGTCATAAAACATTCACACACACAAAAAAAAGACAAATAACAAGGTATATCTACAACGTGTACTGCAAAAGGACTATATATATATATTTTTTTTCCCTCCTTTCTTCCTTCTTTCTTTCTTTCTGTCTCGAATTTCACTTCACGCCCCAATTACCAGGTTCTAACTCGCTTAACTTTATCATTTTTTTTTTTTCTTACCCATCGTAACTTTTTATTTTATCCTTTTGCATTTTTTATTTGGTTTCTCTTACACGTACTTTTTTTTCTTTACTTGTTTACTCTTCCATTGATGTTGTTTATTAGTGTTTCTTTAGTCATTGTTTACTAAATCACGTTTTTTTATTATTCCAACTAAGTATTCAAAACAAGAGCTCAAAGTATTTTTTTTTCCTCTCCCAACCTTAAGACTTCAAAGAGTGTTATCTCTTATTCTACATTCTACCTTATTCAATCTTAATAATTCAGCATCATAATGTAAACTTTGGTCTTATATAAGCCTATAGGCATCTCTCTCTCTCTCTCTCTCTCTCTCTCTCTCTCTCTCTCTCTCTCTCCTCTCTCTCTCTCTCTCTCTCTCTCTCTCTCTCTCTCTCTCTCTCTCTCTCTCTCTCTCTCTCTCTCTCTCTCTCTCTCTCTCTCTCTCTCTCTCTCTCATGTGCAAGGCATCACGTAAACTTGCCTTAACCTAGCTTTATCTTTCCTCGTTAATTTGCAACTCACACACTCTTAATCAGCTTATTAGAGGCCTTCTCCTCCTCCTCTTCCTCGTCCTCCTCCTCAACCTTTCCCCTTCTATCTACCATCCTTCCCCAACCCAGCCTCCTCCCCCCACCCCCCACACCCACTCCTCCAAGATCAGGGGACATGTTCATCTCTTCAAGTCTGACCAAGGTAAAGTTTAGGTGAGTAAACTTTGGCGTTTCAACTTAGTAAGCGATCCCATGTTTTATTTTTTTCTTTCTTGTTAGCTTATGAGAGGCAGAGATGGGGTGGGCTGTTTACCTGGAAGAGGGGGGGGCGGGGGGGTAATTAAGGACCCAGGCAGGTGAGCTCGTGGGGATTAGACGATCCTGTCAGCACAAGATTTTTTTTTTTTATTTTTGACAGGCGGGAATGTAAATATTTTTCATCTTCTTCCTTAGCAAACTTTCCAAAGCGTTCTCCATCAATATATAAACTAAATATAATAAAAAGTTAATATGAAAAAATATATCACGTATTCATGAAAGTTCCCTATTTGAAGCCTTTTTGAGTGAGGTGAATAGATTTTCGTCTTAATACTTGCAGGAAAATCTATATACACTAAATAAAACTTACTTACTCTAAGGCAAACACACGCACACACACCCCACACACACCACAACCCACCCACCACCACACACCACACACACCACACACACACACACACACACACACACCACACACACACACGCACATACACCAGAGGAATGCAAGTCACTGTCACCATATAAGGGGAGGAAAGGGAGACTAGGAAGGGGAAGGAAGGATGAAACGAAAAGGAGATAGCAACAAAGAGAGAGAGAGGGAGGGAGAAATACAAGAGAGGAAAGACAGCAAGGGAGAAAAGATAGAGAAATGGGAAGTAGAGAGGGATAAAGAAGAAGAAGAGGGGAGAAGCGGAGAGAATATAGAAGAGAAGGACTGAATTATATGAAGGTTATAATAAGAAAGAAGAGGATTAACGGGAATAACAGAGAGTGAGAGAGAGTGAGAGGAGGATAAGAGGAAAGGAAAGAGCAACTAATAAGGATAGAGCACTCAAGGAGAATAAAATGGAAGAGGAATAACGAGACAAGGAATAGAGAAGAGGGAAAACTAAAGGGAAAATCATGATAAATAAATAGAAGAAGAAGCAAAAGGTAAGGTGACGAAGGAGGGGAAAATTAAGGCAGAAAGAGGGAAACTACAGGAATAAAAGGGAGACGAAGGGGAAGGGAAGGGAAGTGAAAAAGGGAAAAGACCAATTCGACGGACGGAAGAGGATGGAAGAGGGGAAAGGAAGAGGAAATTATGGCGGAGGAAGGAAGATAAGAGGGCAAAGGAGGACCAGAAGGAGGATGGAGGAGGAGCAAATGATGGAGGAAGGTGGAGAGAGGAAATGGAGGAAGCGGAGGTCAAGAGGAAGGGAGGAGGAAGAGAGGAGGAAAGCAACAATGGGAAGATAATATAATACCTTGACAAAATGTTGTACGATCTTATGAGGAAGGGAAGAAACCCCTCGCTGGGTGGAGGGACAAATGGGGGGGAGGGAAGGAGGGAGGGAGGGAGGGAGGGAGAGAGAGAGGGAAGGAGGGAAGGATGGAGGGAGGGATGAAAAAGCTTATAATGTAATAAGGGAGAATAATTAGAAATGGAGAAAAAAGAGAAAGTAAGAGAGGAAAAAAAGAGCAAGTGAGAGAGAGAGAGAGTAAATGAGAAAAGAGAAAAGAGAAACTGAGACTTAGAAAAAAAAAGAGACAGTAAGGAACAGAAAGTAAAAGAGAAAAGAAAAAAAGAGAAAAAAGAAACAGTCAAAGAAAAAAAAGAGAGGGACACTACGAGAGAGAGAGAGAGAGAGAGAGAGAGAGAGAGAGAGAGAGAGAGAGAGAGAGAGAGAGAGAGAGAGAGAGAGAGAGAGAGAGAGAGAGAGAGAGAGAGAGAGAGAGAGAGAGAGAGAGAGAGAGAGAGAAAAAGAAGTAAACACCTTGTCCTCATTTTCGGAAACAGGTCTTTTAAAACCAAGAGTATCAATTCCACCCTTAAAACCACCTTTCGGACACACACACACACAAACACACACACACACACACACACACACACACACACACACACACACACACACACACACACACACACACACACACACACACACACACATAGACAGACAGACCTTTACAGCTTTCCATCAGAGCAAAACAAAGCAGTTGGGTTCCTAGATACACGAAGAAAGTCATAAACACAGCCATACACAGCACATAAACGAGGCAGTAGAATGAGGTCTCGCCCGCAACAACTAGGGGCTCGCAGGCTGTGAAACCCCCGAACGTCGCCTCCCAACACACACCCTCGCCCTCACGATTACAAGACGGCAGTGAGTGAGGCAGAGTGAGGCAGAGATGCAAATGTAAGATGTTGAGTTAAAGATGCAGATGACGAAGACTTTTGAGAGAGAGCAAGAGAGAGAGAGAGAGAGAGAGAGAGAGAGAGAGAGAGAGAGAGAGAGAGAGAGAGAGAGAGAGAGAGAGAGAGAGAGAGAGAGAGAGAGAGAGAGAGAGAGAGAGAGAGAGAAAAGAAAAAAAGAATGTGTGTGTGTGATCTTGGTGATTCATCAAAGACTGTAATCTTTATGAAGGGAAAAAGGGAAGCACTTGAGGAAGATTGCAGTGTTGTCTTGCAAAGGACGCATGAATATAAGACAGGAGAGGAAGACAGACTATGCTAGAAAGAAAAAAAAGAATGGGTCCTTGAACTTAAATAATTCCTGTTAAATACGATGCAGAAACATTTTAGTTGGTTTGAAAAAAAATTCCACATATTGTCGTAATTTACTGCGTTCGGTGCATTGCAAGGGAGCCAATGTGATATTTTTGTCTTCACTACTTCTACTACTACTACTACTACTACTACTACTACTACTACTACTACTACTACTACTACTACTACTACTACTACTACTACTACTATTATTGTTTATGCTACTATTACTGCATATAAAGTGTTTCCATTATCTATATTAGTGGTGCTACCGTTCCTTCTACTATTACTATTACTATTACTACTACTGCTGCTGCTGCTGCTGCTGCTGCTGCTGCTGTTTGTTTCCGACAAAAAAATACGGAGAAAAACCTGTGTTCAAGCTGATACATGGCCCAGACTTATTGCATACATACACTTGAATATACATGCATATACATTTTCGTTAGCTTTTCACAACAATTCGTTATTTAGAACCAGCAATTTCTGGACACATTTTCAAGAGGACATAGATAAGATTCATTTAGACAAACGAACCAACACATTAGCATTTAACACAAACTGCCAAGAAATTTAGTAGGTAATGCAAATTCAGGGATAAGAATAATTGCCCACCACGTATGCATAAACATAAATACACTTTCTTTCCCTCAAGGGCAAGAATGTATCGCAAAGGAGGTGGCAAGAGACGTGAGGAGAAGGGCAGAAGGAGATGAAGGAAGAGAAAGTGGCAAGGAAGGAAATGGGAAAATTGATCCAATAAATCTCTCTCTCTCTCTCTCTCTCTCTCTCTCTCTCTCTCTCTCTCTCTCTCTCTCTCTCTCTCTCTCTCTCTCTCTCTCTCTCTCTCTCTCTCTCTCTCTCTCTCTCTCTCTCTCTCTCTCTCTCTCTCTCTCTCTCTCTCTCTCTCACGTACCTCCTTATTTACACTCTTGAAACACATGGTCATTACTTCACCTTCTCTCAGCAAATTCTGTCCAGCATCCTCTTCCCCAACACGCCTCTTCCACCTCCTTTCTCTCCATGTAGACGTAACCTTCCTTCCATGTGTCTCCTTCGCCAGCGGATGATCCTTCAAACTGTCACGTACTATTTCACTCACTATAAATTCTCGATGCATGAATTTTACCTTGAACATACTTAGAAACGTGACAAATGTGACTGTTGAGAGAGAGCGAGAAAGAAGGAGAGAGAGGTGGGGGGGAGAGAAAGAGAGAGAGAGTACGAATGTGGAGGAGCGAAAGGTCTCAAATAAAAGTGTGAAAGGAGACCAGCAAAATAAGAGAACACGCAATAAGACCAATAACTTACGATACTGACAAACTCACATAACTTTTATAATTGCTTTCTTCTCAAACATTTAATGGCACAGGCTTACACACACACATACATACACATACACACACACACACACACACACACACACACACACACACACACACACACACACACACACACACACACACACACACACACACACACACACACACACACACGGAGACAGTGTTCCCTTCAACTTGTCTGGCAACACCGATAACATTTGAAGGAAAAGGAAAAGGAGAAGGAGAAAGAGGAGGAGGAGAAGGAGAAAGAGGAGGAGAAGGAAAAAGAGGAGGAGGAGGAAAACAGTTGAAACATTAAGAAATACTCAATAATACACTTCTGCTATGAATATTATCGCGTTGGAGGAAAAAAAGGGAAGGAAAACAATACACTAAACAACAGTCAATCTACACATTCCTTATCCACTAAAACATAACAAAAAAAATATATATAAAAAAAAACATATACTATTTTTCCTTGTCATAACAAACTATTCAAACCAGAAAAAAATGGGGCGAGGAGGGAGGGGGGCAAGGGAAAGAAGAAGAGAGAAAAAAAAAAAAGGAAAATAAAATCACCACTTTTATTTCCTTACACAATCAAATCATCCATTCTTTCCCTTTACTTCCATTTTCCCTCACCACCCTCCCATCGGTATTGCAGTGTCACCACTTCCCTCCTTATCCATCTACCTCAATCACCACCACCTTTTCCCCTCTTCTGTAGGCGAGGGGAGCCATCTGGAGGCCACAACCAGACCGCAACTAGCCTGTAATTCAATAGCACCCAAGTTTGGTCCACTCAGTCAGCGTCCTCAATATTACATCAAAGGCGGGAGGCTGCGAAGGGTGAGGACGGGATGGAACGCAGGTGTATTTGGGAGTGAGTTTAGCAAGTGTCGGCCAAGTGACTACCGGTGGTGCTCAGGCGGAAGGGAGGCGTTTGAGTGTAAAGTGAGGGAGGAAGAGGAGGTAGAGGAAGAGGAGGAGTTAGAGGAGAAGGAGGAGGAGGAGGAGTAATGGGAGAGCTGGGGATGAAGGAACATGTATTAGTAAGATAAGATAAGATAAGACTAGATATGTGTGTGTGTGTGTGTGTGTGTGTGTGTGTGTGTGTGTGTGTGTGTGTGTGTGTGTGTGTGTGTGTGTGTGTGTGTGTGTGTGTGTGTGTTTGTAAAGCGAGATAATACATACAGGGTGAGGAAGAAAGGAAGG
Source organism: Metacarcinus magister (assembly GCA_029783475.1). Classification (NCBI taxonomy): domain Eukaryota; kingdom Metazoa; phylum Arthropoda; class Malacostraca; order Decapoda; family Cancridae; genus Metacarcinus; species Metacarcinus magister. The sequence continues at coordinate 1,713,525 of JAPQNM010000016.1, forward strand.
AAGGAAGAGGGTTTGCTAATGAGAAAGAGAAGGCTATTAGAGGGAATGCGTTTAGGCAAAAGAAGGGAATGCGTGTGAGATGAAGGGCCGAGGAGGTGTAAGAGAGCACGAGACGAGGGTGATGGGATTTATGAAAGTGAATAGAGGGAAGAGTTAAGGTGATGAGGACTGAAAGGGTGGATGAGGGGCACGCTAACTTAACAACGAGACACACACACACACACACACACACACACACACACACACACACACACACACACACACACACACACACACACACACACACACCACACACACACACACACACACACACACACACACACACACACACACACACACACACACCACACACACACACACACACACACACACACACACACACACACACACACACACACACACACACACACACCACACACACACCACACACACACACACACACACACACCACACACACACACACACACACACACACACACACACACACACACACACACACACACACACACACACACACACACCACACACACACACACACACACACACACACACACACCACACACACACACACACACACACACACACACACACACACACACACACACACACCACACACACACACCACACACACACACACACACACACCACACACACACACACACACACACACACACACACACACACACACACACACACACCACACACACACACACACACACACACACACACCACACACACACACACACACACACACACACACACACACACACACACACACACACACACACACACACACACACACACACACACACACACACACACACACACACACACCACACACACACACACACACACACACCACACACACACACACACACACACACACACACACACACCACACACACACACACACACACACACACACACACACCACACACACACACACACACACACACACACACACACACACACACACACACCACACACACACACACACACACACACACCACACACACACACACACACACACACACACACACACACACACACACACACACACACACACACACACACACACACCACACACACACACACACACACACACACACACACACACACACACACACCACACACACACACACACACACACACACACACACACACCACACACACACACACACACACACACACACACACACACACACACACACACACACACACACACACACACACACACACACACACACACACACACACACACACACACACACACACACACAACACACACACACACACACACACACACCACACACACACACACACACCACACACACACACACACACACACACACACACACACACACACACCACACACACACACACACACACACACACACACACACACACACACACACACACACACACACACACACACACACACACACACACACACACACACACACACACACCACACACACACACACACACACACACACACACACACACACACACACACACACACACACACACACACACACACACACACACACACACACACACACACCACACACACACACACACACACACACACACACACACACACCACACACACACACACACACACACACACACACACACACACACACACACACACACACACACACACACACACACACACACACATACACAAACGTACCCAATAACTAAAATAAAAAGAGAGAGAGAGAAAAAGCAAACATTCACCGGAGTTAAACAATACACAAAGCACTTCATTCCTCCACAATAAGAAAAACAGACACAGACACACAGAGACACACAGACACACACACACAAAGCTCATCATCATCATACCTTCCATACAATTAATACTGTAGATCCGCGAGAGCCATGCTAATGACTCTCCTAATTACCTGAGCCAAACGAACAGGTAAGTGGCAGGAGGAGCGTCCAGTGGCCAGGTGAACGATGTTGTACCTTTCCTACGTGCAATTTTACAGCCGAGGGAAGACCTGCAATTGGCTGAGGGGATTACTGTGAGGGTCTGCACGGGAGGGAGGAAGGGAAGGAGGCAGGGAGAGGGGCAGGACGAGAGCCAGGGGAGGAGGGAGGAAGGGAGAGGACGGCAGAAAAAGGAATGAAAATGAAAGTAGGAATTTAAGGTAATGTTAGTGAGTGAGTGTGGGAAATAATAGTTACTGAAGAGAATGAAAGATGTAAAGAAAGAGGAGGCAGAAAGGGAGATGTGTATGAG
>JAPQNM010000016.1:1720775-1731684 GCA_029783475.1 Metacarcinus magister
TGCTTCCCATTACCACATTCGAGGAAACACCCAAGGCAATCCCTCCTCCTCCTCCTCTTCCTTCTCCTCCCTCCTCCTCCTTCTCCTCCTCCTCCTCCCGACTTCCTTCGTTTTCTTCCTCACACTCGCCTCACGCAGCACCAGAAGAAGCTGAAGCGTGAAGCCTCATTTGCTCACCTGAGGACGATGCATTTGAAGCCCAGGGTTGTGGTGATGGCTGGGAAATACAACGCAGAAAGGAGGAGGGAGAAAAGACGAGGAAGAAGGGAGGAGGAAGAAAATAGAAGAGAAGGAAAACAAGAAAACAGGTGGAGTGAGAAAGATAGATAGATAGATAGATAGAGTTAAATAATTGTAGAGGATGAGAGGGAAAGGAGAGGAAGCAGGGAATATTATAAAAAAGAGAAGAGAACATGAGTCTTGAGACATAATTAATGAAGATATAAAGGAGGAGGACAAGAAGAGAAAGGAAAGGAAGGAATAAATATGCGTTTGTACATTAAAGAGATAATGAAGGAATAAAGGAGGAGGAGGAGGAGGAGGAGGGAGAGGTAAAGTGTGCAATATGAGATGTAATATTGTATCACTTATTACCAACATAATTATCCTTTAATATAAAAAAAAATAAAATAAGGAGATTACATTAGAAAACAAAGGGTTCAAACAAACACAAACACACAAACACACACACACACACACACACACACACACACACACACACACACACACACACACACACACACAGTCATAAACCATTTCACTGCCTCGAAGAAATTAATCCCATCTTCTTCCATTCCTCGAGGGAGAACTGAAGAGAAGAGAGAAAGGAGGGAAAATAATAGAAGTTTACGACCCTTGCTCTTGAGAACCATTTAACCCCCTACCGACCATATTAAGGGGAGGAAGGAAGGGAGGGAGGGCCGCCCCGGGGAGATTAGAGGGGAGGAAGGAGAAGAATTGGGTGTTTGAAGATGTCATGGCGTTTCGGAATGTGTTTGGATGAGATAAAGGGGAGTAATGAAAGGATAATTAAAGGGATGTGGGGTTAAGGTAAGGTAAGGTAAGGTATGTTTAGGTAAGGTAAGGTAAGGTAAGGTAAGGTAAGGTAAGGTAAGGTAAGGTAAGGTAAGGTAAGGTAAGGTAAGGTATGGTAAGGTAAGGTAGGGTAGGGTAGGATTATGTAAGGTAAGGTAAGGTTAGGTTAGGTTAGGTTAGGTTAGAGGAGGTGAGGTAAGGTAAGGTAGGTAAGGGGAGGTGAGGTGAGGTGAGGTGAGGTGAGGTGAGGTAAGGTAAGGTAAGGTAAGGTTAGGTAAGGTAAGATAAAGTATGGTAGATAAGCAGGTGTATGGACTTGAGATCAATGTAAATGGCTCGGAAAGAGAGAAAAATATGTAGGTTATAGGTAAACAATAGAACGATTTGATAACTAGTGGGATGGAATAAAAAAAATAGTTTCTTGTAGCGATGTAAAAAAGCCGTGAAGTTAAGGGTGAGGAAATATAAAGAAAATAAGAGTTGATGAAAGTTTTATAGTCAAACCCGAAGAGTGTATAAAAAGAAGTAACTTGGGTATTTCCATGAAGTCATCCTTAAGGAACAGAAAGAAAAAAAGAAATCTGGTTCATAACATCATTTCTCTCTTTCTCTCTCTCTCTCTCTCTCTCTCTCTCTCTCTCTCTCTCTCTCTCTCTCTCTCTCTCTCTCTCGAAAATCTAAAGTTAAAAGTGAGTTGTGAATTGTGAGTTAGCTGAAGTTAAAGAGAGCCTTGAGCAATGGTGGTGAAGGTTAATGATGATGATGATGATTACGATGATGATAATGATGACGTCGATGAATGAGAGAACTGAAGCGCAAGTGAGGAATTACAGCATGGCTTTAGAGGGAGGAAGGGAGTGGTTATGATAATGAGTCACAGGAGGGGAAGGGAGGGGAAAGGGAGGGGAAAGGAGGGGAGGTATGAAGGTGAGGGGAAAACACGAGCCTTGAGCCCTCATAAACATTTCATTCTTCCTCGTTTGTAGCAACCACCTCACACCTTGCCTGCAGCTGAGGTGATTCTTGTACTCCTCATTTTTTTATATCCTCGTCTCTCCTCTCCATCCCTCCAGCGTGGCTTCTCCTCCACTCCTCGCTTCCCATTCTTCCCTTCCCTCCAGCAGTTCTTTTGAAGCTTTCTTCTTGCCCTTCCTTGCCCTTCCTTGCCCTTCCTTGCCCTTCCTCTTTGTAACTTGGGTTCAGCTTAACGCCTGTAGTCTTTTTTGCTCCCAGTCTTTTTTTTTCTTCTCTCTCTCTCACTCTTTCACACACACACATACACACATACACACACACACACACACACACACACACACACACACACACACACCTCTGCTACACCTGTCCATCCGCCACACTCACCTGTATGTCGAGGATTTTAATTAAATGGATCAGGTGAGGAATTCCTAAAACCTAACCTAACCCACCTCCTCTCTCTCCTCCCCCCCCCCTCTTCCTCCCCGCCCCGAAAACAGCGTCCTCGTTCATCGTATCTGAATTCCTGGCGCAGTTTGTTTATTCTTTCCCGTGAAGACAAGAATAAGTGAGAATAATTTTGATGGAAAGGCCAAGAGATTAAAACTATATACATTGTTGAGATTTCTAAGTGACTTGCGTGAGTGCGAGTGAGAGAGAGAGAGAGAGAGAGAGAGAGAGAGAGAGAGAGAGAGAGAGAGAGAGAGAGAGAGAGAGAGAGAGAGAGAGAGAGAGAGAGAGAGAGAGAGAGAGAGAGAGAGAGAGAGAGAGAGAGAGAGAGAGAGAGAGAGCAACCTACACATATTTACAAACAAACGAACAAGAAGGACAAGACTAAACAAAATTAAAACTCCAAGGAATTTCATCACTGAACCGCAATAACCTCTCTCTCTCTCTCTCTCTCTCTCTCTCTCTCTCTCTCTCCTCTCTCTCTCTCTCTCTCTCTCTCTCTCTCTCTCTCTCTCTCTCTCTCTCTCTCTCTCTCTCTCTCTCTCTCTCTCTCTCTCTCTCTCTCTCTCTCTCTTCACACACACACATACACACACACACACGAACAATTCCCTGTGATGTAACAAAAATCTGGGAATAAAACACCCTCAGTCACAAGGCAATATTCGTGTGGCGTTGGAAGGAATCTCGCGCCACCAAAGTAAGCATTCCGCCCTAGCTACCTCGCCACACCTGCGCCCTTACGACTCATCCCTAATAACACACGCGGGAAAAATATGCTGCCGCTGGGAGACACGAGGGAGGATGAAAGGAAGAGACAGACAGGGATTCAAAGGTAGCGTTTCATCACCCCTTTCTGACTTTTATACGTAATCAGGCGTGGAAAACTGGGAGGATGTGTGAGTGTGTGTGTGTGTGTGTGTGTGTGTGTGTGTGTGTGTGTGTGTGTGTGTGTGTGTGTGTGTGTGTGTGTGTGTGTGTGTGTGTGTGTGTGTGTGTGTGTGTGTGTGTGTGTGTGTGTGTGTGTGTGTTTTAGGTGTTAAGGTGTAAGGGAGAGGAGACAAAACCAATGAGTAAAAGTAATATAGGAATGTATAGGAAATAATAAAGTGACTCGATATCAATGTTATTTTTTGAGGCATGAAGTTTCCTTAAAAACAAATGAGGGAAATTATGCAATGATTGAAGAAAAAAAAAAGTTGATATATTATGACCTTTTTCTGCCTAACCTAACCTAACCTAACCTAACCTAACCTAACCAAACCAAACCTATCTTTTTTCCCAAACAAATGTAATATAATCTCACTTCAATGACAAAGACGACGCCGTGTTTATTCTTCCTTTAATATTACATGTGATGGAAAAATATTAAAGGAGAGAGAAAAGAAAGGAACGGAATTTGAAAACCTGCAAACCAAAATTCCTTAGTCATTCTCCTTCACATATCCACAGTGAAATAGAAAATATATATATATGCAAAATACAACTTTTTTTTTGTGACTGCAACAAAACCATATGAAAAAAAAAAACGCCTTGTTCCTATTTATAAGGACTTTTCAGATTTACTTAAAGATATGATATGTTTTCGTATAGTTGATGACTCGTTCTTAGCAACACGCAGTTAAGGGTAAAGAAAGGTGGAGAGAGAAAGATTAATATAGAAAGATTAATATTGTGTCATGTTGTAGAAAACCAAATATAATATGTATAGTTATGTAAAAAGAGGATGTGGGGTGACAATACTTTCTGTCTGTCTGTCTCTCTGTCTCTCTTCTCTCTCTCTCTCTCTCTCTCTCTCTCTCTCTCTCTCTCTCTCTCTCTCTCTCTCTCTCTCTCTCTCTCTCTCTCTCTCTCTCTCTCTCTCTCTCTCTCTCTCTCTCGAAGCAAAGCAACAATTACCGACTAATACACAACAAAAGAAAAAGAAGGTAAAGAGCGAAATTTTACACTCGTACCCACTAAAAAAAATTAATAATATAACAAAACTGGATAATATTACAACTACTTCCTGGAGTTCTGGAAGATTTCAATAACATCACGACGGCAGAGAGAAAAAAGCGCAATAGAATACCAGCGTGGAAGCAAAAATTTTTCATACATATCAGACCAAAGTAAGAAAATAATACATGACAGCGAACTTCAAACTATCCATCAGTGAGTGAACACAAATTAATAAGCTCAAGAATACAACTAAAAAAAAAAAGAAGAAGTGAGGCAATGAAAACAAAGCAGCAAGGAAGGACAATAGGAAGCGCCTGAAGGACAACAATACCTGCCTTCCATCCTATACCAAAGATGATCCTAACACCAATTAAACAGGTGAAGCAGGACCTTACCTTTTAATACGAGGCCATTCACTCTCACCTTGTTTTCTTATCTAACATTTCGCAAGCAACCCAGTGCCTTGACGGACGTAATGGTGCCAGCTCAGTGCCATTTGAGATAAGGTTGAGGGGTGAGGCCGTCTGTCGCTGGGTGGGAGGTGATAGGAATGGGCGGGTGGGTGGGGAGGGAGGGAAGGGAAGGTGCGAAAGATGGGAAGGGATGGGAAGCGAGGAAGGGAACTCGCTTGACGTAACCAAGTCGATTTCATAAAGTTAGTTCCGTCCTGGATGGCTCAGACGCACCGCTGAATTGAGTTTGATTATTGTTATTCTTGGTGGTGGAGCAAGAGGAGGAGGAGGGAGAGGGAGGTGGTGTAGGAGGAGCAAGGCAATGATAATAACCAAGATGTAGTAGTAGTAGTAGTAGTGGTAGTGGTAGTGGTAGTGGTAGTGGTAGTAGTAGTAGTAGTAGTAGTAGTAGTAGTAGTAGTAGTAGTAGTAGTAGTAGCAGTAGTAGTATAGAAGTAAGTAAAGAAGAAGAAGACGAAGAATAAAAGTAAACCAAGCCAAAAATTAACATATCACGAGGAAGACAGAAGAAAACAATGAATAGGAGAAAAATACGAAAAAAAGAGGAGGAGATGGAGGAGGAGGAGGAGGAGGAGGAGGAGCAGGAGGAGGAGGAGGGACAGTGGTGGCAGTTGGCAGTAGGAAGTTCCTTTGGTGACATTTATTGTTGTGCTAAACTTTACTGTTGAATTTTATCACTTCTTATTTTCTCTCATATTTTTTACCCTCTCCCTCTACTCCTGTTCTCCCCTAACATCGACCTTCCTCTATTTCCACACTGCAGCATCATATCTCTCTCTCTCTCTCTCTCATCTTATTTAGCATCAACTCGTCATGCTTTATCTCGGGTCAGGATGCAAACTAGCTACCATCAAGTGAATTGGTTCCATCATTTCCATAGATTATCCTTATAACTCGGCACCAATTGTATCCATCACCTATTCCTCAATCAGATAAGCATGATGAATGAAGGGAATGAGTGATGAACAAAAACTAATGAAGGAAAGATTAATGGAGAGAAATTAGCTGCAAGAGAGAACGAAAGGGATGAATGTAATAACAGATAAAGGAGGAGAGAGATTGATGGTGGTGGTGGAACGTCGATCGTCAACCTGATTATCTCAAACCACAGTGATAAAGAATAAAATGCCAGTTATACAGACACAGGAATTCAATGCATTTCGAGACAAGAAAACCCGCGCTAAGTCTGTACAGTGAGGATAAGCGTGCAAGTGACTGATTCCTCGTCTATCACATCACTTCACTCTGACACTCTCATCAATACACTCATATAGGACACTAACATTTGATTATTCTCATCAACTAATTTCACTCGCGTTTATATTTTCTTATCAGAGTATAAATGTAAAGATTCGGAACAGAGACTTCAAACAGGATATCATTGTCCTCGAGAGTAAAGTGTATTTTCATGGAGTCTGGAAACCCATTGGAAGCTACGAGAGCTCTTTTGAGTATGAAAATTTACGACATCATGAATCCTTTTGTCATATCCCTATTAAAGGTGAGGTGCACGGCTGTAATACATGATAGAGAGGTACTGTTGCTCGCCCTCCTATCTCCTATCAATGTCCCTATAAACTTTAAATATAAAGCCTAAGCCACTGGTGATGAAATACATAAAAAAAAGGTGACGGATGTGGATGATACTATTGAGGTTATTAAATTTTAGCCACGACTCATACGGACTAAAAAAAAATCCATGCATGAAGGATGTAAGCGGATTAGAAATATATATTAATTTCCTCCGTTAAATAAAAGTACGAATTAAATAAAAAAAAAGCTGAGGAGTATATATCAAAGTCTTACCTTCCTGTTGTCTGTCATTCTTCCTGAAAATAAAAGAAACGAAATACACGTTAGTAAGAGTTGTTTACCAAGGTTGAAAGGAACATAAAAGTGGGTGACTGTTGAAAAGGGAAAGGGGAAAGGAGAAAAGTGTTGCTATAATGGGTCTTGAGGTGTTGACTAGCTTGGAAAAGACGACAACAACAACGACAAAGAGGGAATGGGGAGGAGGAAGGAATGATGAGAAAGAAAAAAAAAAGTAAGTGGAAAGGGAGAGAAAAAAGAGAAAAAAAGAAAAAGAAAAAAAGTAAGAAGGGGAGAGGAAAGGATAGAATTGGCGGGAAGAAATGGAAAAAGGAAAATAAGTAAGAGAAAGGTGAGAGAAAAGGAGGAAATAAAAGCAAAGAGAATAGTTAGGAATGGAGGGAGGAAGAAAGAGGTGGGTAGGAAAGGAAGAAAGACATGAGGAAATGTAAAGGAAGGAGAGGGAAGGGGAAGAAGAAAAAAAGAGGTAAAAGAGGACTAAAAGGATAAAAATTCGTTTAGTTATATGAAAAGATTAGATGGAGGAGAAAATAAAGAAACAGAAAAAGAGAGAGAAGAAAAAAAAGGTACAAAAACAAACACAATTGATCTCTAAAACATATCACTACTTCATCCATATTATTTATTTTATCTTGTGATCAAATTATAAAGTCAAAGAAAATTTTCACCTAACCTAACCTAACCTAACCTAATCTCACCACACAACCTTCCTTATATTTTAGATCCTTACTAAGGCTGATGAGCAAACTTTCCTTACCTCAGAACAAAAGAATGACAAAGAAAATAAATGAATAAATAAATAAAAAAATTAAAAAAAACACTGAAACGTACCGACAGAAGAACATAAAACAAGAGAAGAGGAAAGAGAAATAAAAATTGAACTTCTTAATGATGCTGTTTGGAATCTCTCTCTCTCTCTCTCTCTCTCTCTCTCTCTCTCTCTCTCTCTCTCTCTCTCTCTCTCTCTCTCTCTCTCTCTCTCTCTCTCTCTCTCTCTCTCTCTCTCTCTCTCTCTCTCTCTCTCTCTCTCTCTCTCTCTCTCTCTCTCTCTCTCGCGCCACAAACTCAAACACTTTTAAAACAGTTTCCCACCCAGCCTCTTCATCTCCATCCCCCCCCCCCCGCCCCAGGAAAGCCCTTGGTGACGTTACAGAATAAACAAAGGATCCACATAAACACTCACCAGCTGCTTATCACTATCAAAGCCAAGCCAAAGAATCAATTTCCTCCCCAACCCTGCGTTCCCCCCGTGCCCCCCCCTAGTATGAAGTGAGAAAGATAAACACGCGGGGTGGAAAATTGAAAGAAAATGGAAGGGGGGTTATTATTATGGGATGGGATGGTGTGTATAGGAGTGGGGATGGATGTTTGAGGATGATCAAGTGAGGTGAAAAGATTGTTTGGTGATGGTGGTGTCGGTGGTGGTGGTGGTGGTGGTGGTGGTGGTGGTGGTGGTGGTGGTGGTGGTGGTGGATGATGATAAAATTATACGAACAAAGAAATACAGAAATGAATAAATAATAGAAGCTAAGAAATGTACAGTAAATGAAAAGATATACAATACTAGAATATGAGAGAGATAGAAGAAAAAAAAAAAGTGAGGGAGAGAAAGTGAAAATGAAGGTGAAGAATAGACGTGATAATGAGGTGAATAAAGTTAGCCCGAGGGGAAAAAAAGAGGGGTAGGGAGGGAGGAAAAAAATAAGTACAAGGAGTCTCGTAAAATAAAATAGGAAAAAAAATGATGGCGGAAAAAGAAGATTCGTCTGTGAAAAAGTTTCCTAGAAGGTCAGGGAGGGAGGGAAAAAAAGTATGGGAAGGACTGAAGAGGTTGGAAGAAGAAAGTTATAGAGGAGGAGGAGGAGGAGGAGGAGGAGGAGGAGGAGGAGGAGGAGGAGGAGGAGGGTAAGTGTGTGAGGCGAAAAAATATTCAGGAGAAAAGTATGAACGAATCTCAGATGAAGTTCATAAAGATAAATGAATGAAAGTTGTGATAAAAATATAGTGAAGGAAATAATGTCGATGCAGAATGAGTGAATAAAATATAATGATGATAATGATGATAAAGTATTCGAATGTTAGAGAAATTTTTGATGTAAGAAGAAGATAAAGAAAAAAGAAATTAGATCATAAAGCATATTGAGAGAAATAATGAGGAAAAGTTCAATAAATGAGAAAATAAATACAAAATGCAATGGTAACTTATTATCTTCATATACACACAATAGATTCTAAAAAAAAGTAAAAGATGAACTACGAAAAAAGGTTAGAATATGACAGAAGAAGATTTAAGTGTCTTGTATGCGAGAGAGAGAGAGAGAGAGAGAGAGAGAGAGAGAGAGAGAGAGAGAGAGAGAGAGAGAGAGAGAGAGAGAGAGAGAGAGAGAGAGAGAGACAGAAGAGCAGATGGCTTACAAAAGAAGGCCTTCAACACCCTTTTAAAGAGCTACAACGCCCCTTTTTACAGACCTTCCCATCCTTTTAAGAGTGCCAAGACGCCACCAAACGATACAGACACGCATTAGGAAGTCTATCTCAACTCTATGAAAACTTCCACCGCAGAGACGTAACTCATTAGTGCTGCTCCCCTCCCCTAACCCCCTTCCCCTAAACCCTTTCCCCTCATGCGTTTACCCCCTCATTTCCCCTCTTTCCCTCCCCCCACCACCTGTTCATCCCCTTAATCCCTCACTTTGGCACGTGCCCCTCCTTTCTTTCTCCATTTTGCTACCTATTTCCCTCTTACCTTCTCCTCCCTATCTTTGAACTCATTAATAGCGTTTCCCTATTATCTTTTCCTTCCCTTCCTTCCCCTTCACTACATCATTTCAATCTCTGACTTCTCATTTGACTAGAAAACAGACACAAAAGAAATTAATTATCACCTCTCTCAACACTCCCCATCCTTTCCTCCTCTTCTACATCCTCATCCTTTTACATCCACTGTCTTCCCTTCTAGCCTTCCACTCCTCACCCTCACTAGCTGGCTCTAAAATTTGTCCTCCAATCTCCACCGCCCCTAACCACCAGCTTATCTCCCCTTATAGTTCCCCTCTTTCCCTTCTTTTCTTTTTTCCCCTCAAATCCTTCCACTACGTACTGGGGGGAAAAAATATCACCATTCACACCACGCCAAGTTTCCCCTACTCGTCTCCATAAGCTTCTATTCTCTCTCTCTACCTCCACTCGGCTCACTCCCCTCCCCCCCACCCTCCCCTCCCCTCGAAGGCTGAACACCGCCCATGGATATGCAATTATAATGCAACTCGAGCCTGAGTGAAAATGAGTCTAATTAATGCTATACTACACTGTACATTGAAATTAGCCACCGCTGTATTTACTACGTTCTCCTATTGATTGGGACGCTATTCCAAAGCAGAAGAGCCTCATATTCCTACTAAATCATAGACCTACCCCATCGATCTCATACTCTCATCATATCCTCTCAATCTGAGCTCTCTCGTGCGCGATGCTCATCGTACGTCTCAATCTCTCTCGCTCTCTCCTCTCTCTCTCTAAACTCGCTCTCTCTCTCTCATCTCTCTCTCTTAATCCATATCCACCACACACAATCCACCACGCATCCCGCCAGGCCACGCGAGAGAGACGAGAGAGAGACGAGAGAGACCGAGAGAGAGGAGAGAGAGAGAGAGAGAGAGAGATCGACGACTGAGAGAGAGAACAGAGTAGAGAGTGAGATGAGAGAGAACAAAGTAACTGTGGTGTCAGATGGTCTGTAGAAAAGTGGTCTCGTTTAGCTTTGTGTTGTGGGATGGGCCAGACCTCCCTCCGTTTTCTTATTTTTTACGGTAACGAAACTACTCATAATTCATCAGCTCTGACCTGCTCGAGAGTGAGAAGGTGGCAGCTAATAGAGAGAGAGAGAGAGAGAGAGAGAGAGAGAGAGAGAGAGAGAGAGAGAGAGAGACGAAATGGAGGGCTTACTAAGATGACACGTTCTCGTCTTTATCCTCGTGTGTTGGGGAAGCGAGATGATGGTGATGGTGGTGGTGGTGGTGGTGGTGGTGGTGTGGTGGTGGTGGTGGTGATCAAGGTGTTACTGTAAACCTTGAGAAAAAAAAAAATAACGATAGTCTCTCTCTCTCTCTCTCTCTAGCTCTCGCTCTCTCTCTCATCTCTCATCTCTCTCTCTCTCTCTCCGTCTCTTCTCTCTCTATCTCTCTCTTCTCTCTCTCTCTCTCTCT
>JAPQNM010000016.1:1731784-1751784 GCA_029783475.1 Metacarcinus magister
TTTCATCGATGTTGAAATCTGTCTAAGAGTTTCTCCTACTTCTTGCACGTCGTCCTCTTGTCCCCCAGCGTACACTCAGCCTCAATTTCAGTTTTCCTCCTCCAGCCAAACGTTCTCAGTAACAACCTTGATCTCGTTCTCCTCTTCCTTGTCTTCCATGATGGGAAGATGGTCGGCAAAGGAGGAAGGAAATCTCTTGGGAATAACGTGTAAGGACGTTTTCAGCCCCAGAGGTTTGGGGTTTACTATACAGAACTTTTGTGCTTCCTTTCTGTCCTGACGCAACGTTGGAAAGCATTGTGGCAGGACTGGAAACTTTCACCACATACGCCATACACCTGGTCGTGGTCTCAGCCTTCTCAGATATAGATGCAGACTCTAGCTCGGTCAAGTACTCTCTAGATTGTCGGTACTGTGTGACCCAAAGTAGGTACTCGAGGCATTTATCGCCCACCGTGGACACTCTTTGATCACTGCGCAAGCTTGGTAAAATTCTGAGGCTAGTCGGCTGCCTCTCCTGCACCTTAACCCATTCAGTTCTTGCGACACACCGTATGTGCCAGCAGCGTCTCCCTCTCCTGTGTTTGCGGCACGACGTCTGTGCCAAGATCTTTATATCATTCCCATGCATATACCAAACGTATGATGACAATAAGTATAGGCCAGTGTAACAACTTTTATCATTATTTACAAATTTCTATTGTCTCATGTATCAGAATTACCGTTCTTATGAGTATTTATGTGATATTCAATAGATAATTTTACGGTACGATAACTGCGGTTTGGCAACACCTCCGGAAGCAATATATAACCGTCGCTCCGTCGGGCGTCAGCGACGGGCTCTTCTAGCTAGCATTAGATATTGGATATTGAAAATATTGGAAATATTTGAAATATCATTGCAGCATCTGATACACCTAATTAAACTGTACAACTGTCATTATGAATATTTGTTTTATGACTAATAATTACGCAGTAAAATGAAACTTAATATTTATATAAAAAGATAATTTTCCTCCTCATTTTCCCGAAAGCTATTAGAGATATTGGAAATATCATTGCAGCATCTGATAGACCTAATTAAACTGTACAACTGTCATTATGAATATTTGTTCTATGACTAATAATTACGCAGTAAAATGAAACTTAATATATATATATATATATAAACATGAATTTCCTCCTCATTTTCCCGAAAGCTATTAGAGATATTGGAAATATCATTGTAGCATCTGATACACCTAATTAAACTGTAAAACTGATATTATGAATATTTGTTCTATGACTAATAATTACGCAGTAAAATTAAACTTAATATTTATTTAAAAACGTGAATTTCCTCCTCATTTTCTCGAAAGCTATTAGAGATATTGGAAATATCATTGCAGCATCTGATACACCTAATTAAACTGTACAACTGATATTATGAATATTTGTTCTATGGCTAATAATTACGCAGTAAAATGAAACTTAATATTTATATAAAAACATGACTTTCCTCCTCATTTTCTCGAAAGCTATTAGAGATATTGGAAATATCATTGCAGCATCTGATACAACTAATTAAACTGTACAACTGTGATTATGAATATTTGTTCTATGACTAATAATTACGCAGTAAAATGAAACCTAATATTTATATAAAAACATGACTTTCCTACTCATTTTCTCGAAGGCTATTTGAGATATTGGAAATATCATTGCAGCATCTGATAGACCTGATTAAAATCTACTACTGTCATTAGGAATATTTTCACTAGTACTAATAAATACTGAATTTTACTTTTTTTTAAATTACTTTCTTCCTCGTTTTCTCGAAAGCTATTAGAGATATTGGAAATATCATTGCATCATCTGATACACCTAATTCAACTGTACAACTGATATTATAAATATTTGTTCTATGACTAATAATTACGCAGTAAAAAAAACCGTATTTTTATATAAAAACATGATTTTCCTCGTCATTTTCTCGAAAGCTATTAGAGATATTGGAAATATAATTGCAGCATCTGATAGACCTAATTAAACTGTACAACTAATATTATTAATATTTGTTCTATGACTAATAATTACGCAGTAAAGTTAAACTTAATATTTATTTAAAAACATGACTTTCCTCCTCATTTTCTCGAAAGCTATTGGAGATATTGGAAATATCATTGATACAGCTGATACACCTAATTAAACTCTACAACTGATATTATGAATATTTTTTCTATGACTAATAATTACGCAGTAAAATGAAACTTAATATTTATTTAAAAACATGAATTTCCTCCTCATTTTCCCGAAAGCTATTAGAGATATTGGAAATATCATTGCAGCATATGATACACCTAATTAAACTGTACTACTGTCATTATGAATATTTGTTCTATGACTAACAATTAAGCAGTAAAATTAAACTTAATATTTATTTAAAAACATGAATTTCCACCTCATTTATTCGAAAGCTATTAGAGATATTGGAAATATCATTGCAGCATCTAATACAACTAATTAAACTGTACAACTGTGATTATGAATATTTGTTCTATGACTAATAATTACGCAGTAAAATGAAACTTAATATTTATATAAAAACATGATTTTCCTACTCATTTTCCCGAAAGCTATTAGAGATATTGGAAATATGATTGCAGCATCTGATACACCTAATTAAACTGTACAACTCTCATTATGAATATTTGTTCTATGACTAATAATTACGCAGTAAAATGAAACTTAATATTTATATAAAAACATTAATTTCCTCCTCATTTTCTCGAATGCTATTAGAGATATTGGAAATATCACTGCAGCATCTAATAGACCTAATTAAACTGTAAAACTGAAATTATAAATATTTGTTCTATGACTAATAATTACGCAGTAAAATGAAACTTAATATTTCTATATAAACATAACTTTTCTCCTCATTTTCTCGAAAGCTATTAGAGATATTGGAAATATCATTACAGCATCTGATACACCTAATTAAACTGTACAACTGTCATTATGAATATTTATTCTATGGCTAATAATTACGCAGTAAAATGTAACTTAATATTTATATAAAAACATGACTTTCCTCCTCATTTTCTCGAAAGCTATTAGAGATATTGGAAATATCATTACAGCATCTGATACATCTAATTAAACTGTACAACTCCCATTATGAATATTTATTCTATGACTAATAATTACGCAGTAAAATGAAACTTAATATTTATATAAAAACACGATTTTCCTCCTCATTTTCTCGAAAGCTATTAGAGATATTGGAAATATCACTGCAGCATCTGATAGACCTAATTAAACTGTAAAACTGACATTATGAATATTTGTTCTATGACTAATAATTACGTAGTAAAATGAAACTATATATTTATATAAAAACATGACTTTCCTCCTAATTTTCTCGAAAGCTATTAGAGATATTGGAAATATCACTGCAGCATCTAATAGACCTAATAAAACTGTAAAACTGAAATTATGAATTTTTGTTCTATGACTAATAATTACTCAGTAAAATGAAACTTAATATTTCTATATAAACATAACTTTTCTCCTCATTTTCTCGAAAGCTATTAGAGATATTGGAAATATCATTACAGCATCTGATACACCTAATTAAACTCTACAACTCTCATTATGAATATTTGTTCTATAATTAATAATTACGGAGTAAAATCAAACTTAATATTTATATAAAAACATGATTTTTCTCCTCATTTTCTCGAAAGCTATTAGAGATATTGGAAATATCACTGCAGCATCTGATAAACCTAATTAAACTGTAAAACTGACATTATGAATATTTGTTCTATGACTAATAATTACTCAGTAAAATGAAACTATATATTTATATAAAGACATGACATTCCTCATCATTTTCTCGAAAGCTATTAGAGATATTGGAAATATCATTGCAGAATCTGATAGACCTGATTAAAATCTACTACTGTCATTATGAATATTTTCACTAGTACTAATAAATACTAAATTTTACTTTTTTTTAAATTACTTTCTTCCTCGTTTTCTCGAAAGCTATTAGAGATATTGGAAATATCATTGCATCATCTGATACACCTAATTCAACTGTACAACTGATATTATGAATATTTGTTCTATGACTAATAATTACGCAGTAAAAAAAACCGTATTTTTATATAAAAACATGATTTTCCTCGTCATTTTCTCGAAAGCTATTAGAGATATTGGAAATATAATTGCAGCATCTGATAGACCTAATTAAACTGTACAACTGATATTATGAATATTTGTTCTATGACTAATAATTACGCAGTAAAGTTAAACTTAATATTTATTTAAAAACATGACTTTCCTCCTCATTTTCTCGAAAGCTATTAGAGATATTGGAAATATCATTGCAACAGCTGATACACCTAATTAAACTCTACAACTGATATCATGAATATTTTTTCTATGACTAATAATTACGCAGTAAAATGAAACTTAATATCTATTTAAAAACATGAATTTCCTCCTCATTTTCCCGAAAGCTATTAGAGATATTGGAAATATCATTGAAGCATCTGATACACCTAATTAAACTGTACTACTGTCATTATGAATATTTGTTCTATGACTAACAATTACGCAGTAAAATTACACTTAATATTTATTTAAAAACATGACTTTCCTCCTCATTTATTCGAAAGCTATTAGAGATATTGGAAATATCATTGCAGCATCTGATACAACTAATTAAACTGTACAATTGTGATTATGAATATTTGTTCTATGACTAATAATTACGCAGTAAAATGAAACTTAATATTTATATAAAAACATGACTTTCCTACTTATTTTCTTGAAAGCTATTAGAGATATTGGAAATATGATTGCAGCATCTGATACACCTAATTAAACTGTACAACTGTCATTATGAATATTTGTTCTATGACTAATAATTACGCAGTAAAATGAAACTTTATTTTTATATAAAAACATGAATTTCCTCCTCATTTTCTCGAATGCTATTAGAGATATTGGAAATATCACTGCAGCATCTGATAGACCTAATTAAACTGTAAAACTGAAATTATGAATATTTGTTCTATGACTAATAATTACGCAGTAAAATAAAACTTTATATTTATATAAAAACATGACTTTCCTCCTAATTTTCTCGAAAGCTATTAGAGATATTGGAAATATCATTTCAGCATCTGATACACCTAATTAAACTGTACAACTGTCATTATGAATATTTGTTCTATGACTAATAATTACACAGTAAAATGAAACTTAATATTTATATAAAAACATGACTTTCCTCCTCATTTTCTCGAAAGCTATTAGAGATATTGGAAATATCATTACAGCATCTGATACATCTAATTAAACTGTACAACTCCCATTATGAATATTTATTTTATGACTAATAATTACGCAGTAAAATGAAACTTAATATTTATATAAAAACATGATTTTCCTCCTCATTTTCTCGAAAGCTATTAGAGATATTGGAAATATCACTGCAGCATCTGATAGACCTAATTAAGCTGTAAAACTGACATTATGAATATTTGTTCTATGACTAATAATTACGCAGTAAAATGAAACTATATATTTATATAAAAACATGACATTCCTCCTCATTTTCTCGAAAGCTATTAGAGATATTGGAAATATCATTGCAGCATCTGATACACCTAATTAAACTGTACTACTGTCATTATGAATATTTGTCCTATGACTAACAATTACGCAGTAAAATTAAACTTAATATTTATTTAAAAACATGACTTTCCTCCCCATTTATTCGAAAGCTATTAGAGATATTGGAAATATTATTGCAGCATCTGATACACCTAATTAAACTGTACAATTGTCATTATGAATATTTGTTCTATGACTAATAATTACGCAGTAAAATGAAACTTAATATTTATATAAAAACATGAATTTCCTCCTCATTTTCTCGAATGCTATTAGAGATATTGGAAATATCACTGCAGCATCTAATAGACCTAATTAAACTGTAAAACTGAAATTATGAATATTTGTTCTATGACTAATAATTACTCAGTAAAATGAAACTTAATATTTCTATATAAACATAACTTTTCTCCTCATTTTCTCGAAAGCTATTAGAGATATTGGAAATATCATTGCAGCATCTGATACACCTAATTAAACTGTACAACTGATATTATGAATATTTCTTCTATGGCTAATAATTACGCAGTAAAATGAAACTTAATATTTATATAAAAACATGACTTTCCTCCTCATTTTCTCGAAAGCTATTAGAGATAAATGAAATATCATTACAGCATCTGATACAGCTAATTATACTGTACAACTCTCATTATGAATATTTGTTCTATGACTAATAATTACGCAGTAAAATGAAACTTAATATTTATATAAAAACATGATTTTTCTCCTCATTTTCTCGAAAGCTATTAGAGATATTGGAAATATCACTGCAGCAACTGATAAACCTAATTAAACTGTAAAACTGACATAATGAATATTTGTTCTATGACTAATAATTACGCAGTAAAATGAAACTATATATTTATATAAAAACATGACATTCCTCCTCATTTTCTCGAAAGCTATTAGAGATATATGAAATATCATTGCAGCATCTGATAGACCTGATTAAAATCTACTACTGTCATTATGAATATTTTCACTAGTACTAATAAATACTGAATTTTACTTTTTTTAAATTACTTTCTTCCTCGTTTTCTCGAAAGCTATTAGAGATATTGGAAATATCATTGCATCATCTGATACACCTAATTCAACTGTACAACTGATATTATGAATATTTGTTCTATGACTAATAATTACGTAGTAAAAAAAACCGTATTTTTATATAAAAACATGATTTTCCTCGTCATTTTCTCGAAAGCTATTAGAGATATTGGAAATATAATTGCAGCATCTGATAGACCTAATTAAACTGTACAACTGATATTATGAATATTTGTTCTATGACTAATAATTACGCAGTAAAGTTAAACTTAATATTTATTTAAAAACATGACTTTCCTCCTCATTTTCTCGAAAGCTATTAGAGATATTGGAAATATCATTGCAACAGCTGATACACCTAATTAAACTCTACAACTGATATTATGAATATTTTTTCTATGACTAATAATTACGCAGTAAAATGAAACTTAATATCTATTTAAAAACATGAATTTCCTCCTCATTTTCCCGAAAGCTATTAGAGATATTGGAAATATCATTGCAGCATCTGATACACCTAGTTAAACTGTACTACTGTCATTATGAATATTTGTCCTATGACTAACAATTACGCAGTAAAATTAAACTTAATATTTATTTAAAAACATGACTTTCCTCCCCATTTATTCGAAAGCTATTAGAGATATTGGAAATATCATTGCAGCATCTGATACAACTAATTAAATTGTACAACTGTGATTATGAATATGTGTTCTATGACTAATAATTACGCAGTAAAATGAAACTTAATATTTATATAAAAACATGACTTTCCTACTCATTTTCTCGAAAGCTATTAGAGATATTGGAAATATGATTGCAGCATCTGATACACCTAATTAAACTGTACAACTGTCATTATGAATATTTGTTCTATGACTAATAATTACGCAGTAAAAATAAACTTAATATTTATATAAAAACATGAATTTCCTCCTCATTTTCTCGAATGCTATTAGAGATATTGGAAATATCACTGCAGCATCTAATAGACCTAATTAAACTGTAAAACTGAAATTATGAATATTTGTTCTATGACTAATAATTACTCAGTAAAATGAAACTTTATATTTCTATATAAACATAACTTTTCTCCTCATTTTCTCGAAAGCTATTAGAGATATTGGAAATATCATTGCAGCATCTGATATACCTAATTAAACTGTACAACTGATATTATGAATATTTTTTCTATGGCTAATAATTACGCAGTAAAATGAAACTTAATATTTATATAAAAACATGACTTTCCTCCTCATTTTCTCGAAAGCTATTAGAGATATTGGAAATATCATTACAGCATCTGATACAACTAATTAAACTGTACAACTCTCATTATGAATATTTGTTCTATGACTAATAATTACGCAGTAAAATGAAACTTAATATTTATATAAAAACATGATTTTTCCCCTCATTTTCTCGAAAGCTATTAGAGATATTGGAAATATCACTGCAGCATCTGATAAACCTAATTAAACTGTAAAACTGACATTATGAATATTTGTTCTATGACTAATAATTACGCAGTAAAATGAAACTATATATTTATATAAAAATATGACATTCCTCCTCATTTTCTCGAAAGCTATTAGAGATATATGAAATATCATTGCAGCATCTGATAGACCTGATTAAAATCTACTACTGTCATTATGAATATTTTCACTAGTACTAATAAATACTGAATTTTACTTTTTTTTAAATTACTTTCTTCCTCGTTTTCTCGAAAGCTATTAGAGATATTGGAAATATCATTGCATCATCTGATACACCTAATTCAACTCTACAACTGATATTATGAATATTTGTTCTATGACTAATAATTACGCAGTAAAAAAAACCGTATTTTTATATAAAAACATGATTTTCCTCGTCATTTTCTCGAAAGCTATTAGAGATATTGGAAATATAATTGCAGCATCTGATAGACCTAATTAAACTGTACAACTGATATTATGAATATTTGTTCTATGACTAATAATTACGCAGTAAAGTTAAACTTAATATTTATTTAAAAACATGACTTTCCTCCTCATTTTCTCGAAAGCTATTAGAGATATTGGAAATATCATTGCAACAGCTGATACACCTAATTAAACTCTACAACTGATATTATGAATATTTTTTCTATGACTAATAATTACGCAGTAAAATGAAACTTAATATCTATTTAAAAACATGAATTTCCTCCTCATTTTCCCGAAAGCTATTAGAGATATTGGAAATATCATTGCAGCATCTGATACACCTAATTAAACTGTACTACTGTCATTATGAATATTTGTCCTATGACTAACAATTACGCAGTAAAATTAAACTTAATATTTATTTAAAAACATGACTTTCCTCCCCATTTATTCGAAAGCTATTAGAGATATTGGAAATATCATTGCAGCATCTGATACAACTAATTAAATTGTACAACTGTGATTATGAATATTTGTTCTATGACTAATAATTACGCAGTAAAATGAAACTTAAT
The DNA here is from genome assembly GCA_029783475.1 of Metacarcinus magister. Classification (NCBI taxonomy): domain Eukaryota; kingdom Metazoa; phylum Arthropoda; class Malacostraca; order Decapoda; family Cancridae; genus Metacarcinus; species Metacarcinus magister. Next base: position 1,740,990 of record JAPQNM010000016.1, read on the forward strand.
ATTTATATAAAAACATGACTTTCCTACTCATTTTCTCGAAAGCTATTAGAGATATTGGAAATATGATTCCAGCATCTGATACACCTAATTAAACTGTACAACAGTCATTATGAATATTTGTTCTATGACTAATAATTACGCAGTAAAAATAAACTTAATATTTATATAAAAACATGAATTTCCTCCTCATTTTCTCGAATGCTATTAGAGATATTGGAAATATCACTGCAGCATCTAATAGAACTAATTAAACTGTAAAACTGAAATTATGAGTATTTGTTCTATGACTAATAATTACTCAGTAAAATGAAACTTTATATTTCTATATAAACATAACTTTTCTCCTCATTTTCTCGAAAGCTATTAGAGATATTGGAAATATCATTGCAGCATCTGATATACCTAATTAAACTGTACAACTGATATTATGAATATTTTTTCTATGGCTAATAATTACGCAGTAAAATGAAACTTAATATTTATATAAAAACATGACTTTCCTCCTCATTTTCTCGAAAGCTATTAGAGATATTGGAAATATCAATACAGCATCTGATACAACTAATTAAACTGTACAACTCTCATTATGAATATTTGTTCTATGACTAATAATTACGCAGTAAAATGAAACTTAATATTTATATAAAAACATGATTTTTCTCCTCATTTTCTCGAAAGCTATTAGAGATATTGGAAATATCACTGCAGCATCTGATAAACCTAATTAAACTGTAAAACTGACATTATGAATATTTGTTCTATGACTAATAATTACGCAGTAAAATGAAACTATATATTTATATAAAAACATGACATTCCTCCTCATTTTCTCGAAAGCTATTAGAGATATTGGAAATATCATTGCAGCATCTGATAGACCTAATTAAAATCTACTACTGTGATTATGAATATTTTCACTAGTACTAATAAATAATGAATTTTACTTTTTTTTAAATTACTTTCTTCCTCGTTTTCTCGAAAGCTATTAGAGATATTGGAAATATCATTGCATCATCTGATACACCTAATTCAACTGTACAACTGATATTATGAATATTTGTTCTATGACTAATAATTACGCAGTAAAAAAAACCGTATTTTTATATAAAAACATGATTTTCCTCGTCATTTTCTCGAAAGCTATTAGAGATATTGGAAATATAATTGCAGCATCTGATAGACCTAATTAAACTGTACAACTGATATTATGAATATTTGTTCTATGACTAATAATTACGCAGTAAAGTTAAACTTAATATTTATTTAAAAACATGACTTTCCTCCTCATTTTCTCGAAAGCTATTAGAGATATTGGAAATATCATTGCAACAGCTGATACACCTAATTAAACTCTACAACTGATATTATGAATATTTTTTCTATGACTAATAATTACGCAGTAAAATGAAACTTAATATCTATTTAAAAACATGAATTTCCTCCTCATTTTCCCGAAAGCTATTAGAGATATTGGAAATATCATTGCAGCATCTGATACACCTAATTAAACTGTACTACTGTCATTATGAATATTTGTCCTATGACTAACAATTACGCAGTAAAATTAAACTTAATATTTATTTAAAAACATGACTTTCCTCCCCATTTATTCGAAAGCTATTAGAGATATTGGAAATATCATTGCAGCATCTGATACAACTAATTAAATTGTACAACTGTGATTATGAATATTTGTTCTATGACTAATAATTACGCAGTAAAATGAAACTTAATATTTATATAAAAACATGACTTTCCTACTCATTTTCTCGAAAGCTATTAGAGATATTGGAAATATGATTGCAGCATCTGATACACCTAATTAAACTGTACAACTGTCATTATGAATATTTGTTCTATGACTAATAATTACGCAGTAAAAATAAACTTAATATTTATATAAAAACATGAATTTCCTCCTCATTTTCTCGAATGCTATTAGAGATATTGGAAATATCACTGCAGCATCTAATAGACCTAATTAAACTGTAAAACTGAAATTATGAATATTTGTTCTATGACTAATAATTACTCAGTAAAATGAAACTATATTTCTATATAAACATAACTTTTCTCCTCATTTTCTCGAAAGCTATTAGAGATATTGGAAATATCATTGCAGCATCTGATATACCTAATTAAACTGTACAACTGATATTATGAATATTTTTTCTATGGCTAATAATTACGCAGTAAAATGAAACTTAATATTTATATAAAAACATGACTTTCCTCCTCATTTTCTCGAAAGCTATTAGAGATATTGGAAATATCATTACAGCATCTGATACAACTAATTAAACTGTACAACTCTCATTATGAATATTTGTTCTATGACTAATAATTACGCAGTAAAATGAAACTTAATATTTATATAAAAACATGATTTTTCTCCTCATTTTCTCGAAAGCTATTAGAGATATTGGAAATATCACTGCAGCATCTGATAAACCTAATTAAACTGTAAAACTGACATTATGAATATTTGTTCTATGACTAATAATTACGCAGTAAAATGAAACTATATATTTATATAAAAACATGACATTCCTCCTCATTTTCTCGAAAGCTATTAGAGATATTGGAAATATCATTGCAGCATCTGATAGACCTAATTAAAATCTACTACTGTCATTATGAATATTTTCACTAGTACTAATAAATACTGAATTTTACTTTTTTTTAAATTACTTTCTTCCTCGTTTTCTCAAAAGCTATTAGAGATATTGGAAATATCATTGCATCATCTGATACACCTAATTCAACTGTACAACTGATATTATGAATATTTGTTCTATGACTAATAATTACGCAGTAAAAAAAACCGTATTTTTATATAAAAACATGATTTTCCTCGTCATTTTCTCGAAAACTATTAGAGATATTGGAAATATAATTGCAGCATCTGATAGACCTAATTAAACTGTACAACTGATATTATGAATATTTCTTCTATGACTAATAATTACGCAGTAAAATGAAACTTAATATTTATTTAAAAACATGACTTTCCTCCTCATTTTCTCGAAAGCTATTAGAGATATTGGAAATATCAATGCAACAGCTGATAGACCTGATTAAACCCTACAACTGATATTATGAATATTTTTTCTATGACTAATAATTACGCAGTAAAATGAAACTTAATATTTATTTAAAAACATGAATTTCCTCCTCATTTTCCCGAAAGCTATTAGAGATATTGGAAATATCATTGCAGCATCTGATACACCTAATTAAACTGTATTACTGTCATTATGAATATTTGTTCTATGACTGACAATTACGCAGTAAAATTAAACTTAATATTTATTTAAAAACATGACTTTCCTCCTCATTTTCTCGAAAGCTATTAGAGATATTGGAAATATCATTGCAGCATCTGATACAACTAATTAAACTGTACAACTGTGATTATGAATATTTGTTCTATGACTAATAATTACGCAGTAAAATTAAACTTAATATTTATATAAAATCATGACTTTCCTACTCATTTTCCCGAAAGCTATTAGAGATATTGGAAATATGATTACAGCATCTGATAAACCTAATTAAACTGTAATCTGTCATTATGAATATTTGTTCTATGACTAATAATTACGCAGTAAAATGAAACCTAATATTTATATAAAAACATGAATTTCCTCCTCATTTTCTCGAATGCTACTAGAGATATTGGAAATATCACTGCAGCATCTGATAGACCTAATTAAACTGTAAAACTGAAATTATGAATATTTGTTCTATGACTAATAATTACGCAGTAAAATTAAACTTTATATTTATATAAAAACATGACTTTCCTCCTAATTTTCTCAAAAGCTATTAGAGATATTGGAAATATCATTACAGCATCTGATACACCTAATTAAACTGTACAACTGTCATTATGAATATTTGTTCTATGACTAATAATTACTCAGTAAAATGAAACTTAATATTTCTATATAAACATAACTTTTCTCCGCATTTTCTCGAAAGCTATTAGAGATATTGGAAATATCATTGCAGCATCTGATACACCTAATTAAACTGTATTACTGTCATTATGAATATTTGTTCTATGACTAACAATTACGCAGTAAAATTAAACTTAATATTTATTTAAAAACATGAATTTCCTCCTCATTTTCTCGAAAGCTATTAGAGATATTGGAAATATGATTGCAGCATCTGATACACCTAATTAAACTGTACAACTCTCATTATGAATATTTGTTCTATGGCTAATAATTACGCAGTAAAATGAAACTTAATATTTATATAAAAACATGACTTTCCTCCTCATTTTCCCGAAAGCTATTAGAAATATTGGAAATATCATTGCAGCATCTGATACACCTAATTAAACTGTACAACTGTCATTATGAATATTTGTTCTATGACTAATAATTACGCAGTAAAATGAAACTTATTATTTATATAAAAACATAACTTTCCTCCTCATTTTTTTTTCTCTCTCTCTCTCTCTCTCTCTCTATATATATATATATATATATATATATATATATATATATATATATATATAAATATATATATATATATATATATATATATATATATATATATATATATGTATATATATATATATATATATATATATATATATATAAATATATATATATATATATATATATATATAAATGTATATATATATATATATATATATATATATATATATATATAAATATATATATATATATATATATATATATATATAAATGTATATATATATATATATATATATATATATATGTATATATATATATATATATATATATATATATATATAAATATATACATATATATATATATATATATATATATATATATACATATATATATATATATATATATATATATATATATATATAAATATTATATATATATATATATATATATATATATATATATATATATGTATATATATATATATATATATATATATATATATATAAATATATATATATATATATATATATATATTATGTATATATATATATATATATATATATATATAAATATATATATATATATATATATATATATATATATATATATATATATATATATATGGTGAGGTGGGTGGTGTATCATACGTCTGGCAACGCGCTTCCCTCGTATCATGGCTTTGAAATCGTTTTGTATTCAACTTCAATGCAGTATAACTTATGTTACTTAAGACTAAACGAAGTGTTGATGCTACTGTTCAAATCGGATAAACCAGGAGAAATTTACTATCCTAAGCATATTATTCAATGTATAGATTGAAAAATCATAAATTATTAGATCACAGGCGATACAAGAAACTTTTTTCATTATCACGGTGAATGGTTTAAGAGACAACAGCCTCGGTTGAATCTTTCCTTGAGTTATGATCTTTTCGTTGCAGTGATCTTCCTCGGCAACACTTGGTTAATTCTTCTGTCCAATCCTGTAGTTCTTCTTCTATTCTCTCTTTAATCATTTCTTTGTTACATGCTTTCTCTTGTAGATTCGTAGCAAATATTTTCTATAAAGATAAATCATCCATATTGATTTCATTTCCCGGATTCCCGCCATCTGTCGCCCGGCACCAGCTGCATGTAACGAATAAAACCATTCAAAACTTTGGGTAATCATGTTTGTTTAGATGCGCGCACACAACACACGTCATTTATCTTCACAATGGCGTGCACACAAACATACTTTCAATCAGAGGAAAGTCGGTGTGTTCAGATCCTCTCCCTCGGCACCTCCTCCCGCCGGGCACTCAATGTTGGACGGGCGGGCAGGGCTTATCCTTATGCTCGACGCTTGTGTTGCATATAAATGATAAACGATTCGATTCCCTTCTCTCTCTCTTTTTTTTTCTCTCTCTCTCTCTCTCTCTCTCTCTCTCTCTCTCTCTCTCTCTCTCTCTCTCTCTCTCTCTCTCTCTCTCTCTCTCTCTCTCTCTCTCTCTCTCTCTCTCTCTCTCTCTCTCTCTCTCTCTCTCTCTCTCTCTCTCTCTCTCTCTCTCTCTCTCTCTCTCTCTCTCAGTCGATGTATTAGTCATTATTCAGCATGGCACAGGAATGGAGCGGATACCTGAGGATGTAAGAGAAGGAAAGGGAGAGTAAATTAAAAGAAAATATAGAACTACATCGACATTAGGAAGAAGGAAAGAGAGAGAGAAAAAGAGGGAAAGAGACAGATAAAAAAAACAATACCAATAACACACACACACACACACACACACACACACACACACACACACACACACACACACACACACACACACCCTGGCGTCGTCCCCTCCTTGCCTCTTCCCCGCCCCAAAACGCCCTTCTCCACGCTCCATTGCCTCTCGCCTCGGGCCCAGACGGAGAAGGGCCCAGCGAGCCCTGGCCATCTCGTCCACGATCACTTTCCCATGAATACCAAACAGACCTCGGACATGACTTAAGGTCTTGGGGAAGGGATACAGAAGGTGGGGATAGGGGTGAGGAGATAGGTAAGGGGAAAGGAGAGGCAAGAGGGGAGAAGACATAAGGCGATCAGTGAAAAGTATGGAAGAATGGGGTAGGAGACTATGGTGTGGAAGGGAAGGGAAGGGTGAAGGAGGGAGAAGGAGGAAAGGGAAAGGATGGGAAGAAGTGAATGAAGAAATGAAAGAGAAAGTTAGTGACTAGTGAAGATGCTAAGGAAATGAGAGAGATATTGAACTCTGAGGATAAAGAAAGATGGAAAAACACACACACACAAAAAAAAACACACACACATATACAGTAGCCAAATGTTCCTCCACCAGCTGCATTACGCTCAGATAAAGTGGGAGGGAAAAGTGATTTGTCCAATTTGCATTATCAGCACAAAATGAGAAAATGTTGGATGCTGTGCCGCTGTGATACTCATGGAAAATAACACAAAAAAAAGCTACGAAACGAAAAGGAAAGATACAAAGTTGATTATCGTGCATTGTGAAGCTCTTATTCTATCATGTAAACTGTGGAGGGAGGAAGGGAATGCATTGGGGAGGGAAGGAGAGAGGGGAGGGAAGGAGAGAGTGGAGGGAGAGGAACAAGTGAGGAGCTAATTTCTGAAGGGAGAAAAGTGGATTGTGTAGTCTGGAATGAGTTAAATTGTGCGCATGTATCTGCCTTTCACAGCTAACGTTCAGCCATCACCTGTAATTAAGTTTGAAGCTTAGTTAAATTGCCCAAACACATCGAGCACTCCACATTTTATTGAAAGTTTATCGTATAGCCATTACTGTGTATCATATGCGTGCGTAAAACTATACTGTGGGCTTCACTACCATCCATTACAACAACCATTACCTCGACACACGTATGAATCATGTATCAGTATTCTATCTTGTGAACCTATAATGTATCTTTGTCATATATTTTTTCCTATGACAACGATGCTTTAAATAAATGAAAGTTAAGGTTTGAAAGATGGAAAGACGCTATCGATTCTCCTGCTGTAGAGGTTGACGTATTTACAACTTTTATTACGGCGTGTTATGTGTAGCTACCTGTGTTTTAGTGCACTGAGACGCGCGTCCTCTGGTTATGCCAGGCTGCTAATATTACGTCCTTGCCCACACGTCACCACGTCACCACCATGCCAACACCTGCATAGTATTTGACACTTTTTATCACTCACACATAACAATACCTACATAAATTACATTACTACGGCACCTACATCTACATTGCCCATACCTCTACATAGCCTACATGATACACATACACACGTAGTACACATGATCCACGTACATATAGGTAATTTGCACGTTAGCTACACGAGACACACTCCATTGATTCACACACTAGTAATCAACACACAGACACCAGCCAGCGACGTAAGAGAGTATATTAAAAGAAAATATAGAACTACAAAAGCATTATGAAGAAGAAGAAAGAGAGAAAATATATCATTAACATACACACACACACACACACACACACACACACACACACACACACACACACACACACACACACATGACAGTTTGATGCTACGGATGTGTTTCTATTATTACAACTGTTATTAGAAGAAGAAAACAAACATTATTATGGAAACACGTAATTACACAATCCATTACGCAGGTGTTCACGCGATTCATAGTAATTAGTTCCCCACAATCTCTGCTGCCTCAATGTACAATAATGTGCGTGCCTCTTGATGTTAATTAATGAACTACCTCACCATGTACTAATTTAAGGATACAAACACTAATTATTCTGGTCCTGTATAATGTTGACGTGTCCTTCTTTCTGTTCACACTTACTATACACAACCGGTTACATAATTGATGGGAAACCTTCAACTCTGACAGATTAAAAACTATTACAACACAACAACAATTACAAAACATTCTTGCGTCACATACGATCTTGGTTTGCATGACTATATTCTACAGCCAATCAGAGAAGGCGTAACAAACACTTCCAATGGTGCTAGATTATTTATAGTATATGATATTAGTAGCATTAAGAAGGTGTCCTAATTCACCTGTGTACCTGTTTACTAATCTGTTCCGCCCTTCCTTTCCACAGGTACGTCAAAGTTTGGTGTAACTTTCCCCTGGCAAGAAGAATGTAAGTCAGATCTTAACAGTTTTTTACGTGTATAAGACTATAAGAAGATGTCCATTGTCTTCCCTCCAAACCACCAGTAATATTTATCTGTATATCTATTTGTCTGTCTGTCTGTCTGTCTGTCCGTCTGTTCCAGTTTTTGAGTATGTTTATCCGTCTGTCTTGTCCGCTAAAAAGTCTTGATAAAGTACTCGTTTTATCTTTGCATGTCTTATCTTACGTCCTGGTTTGCTTGATGCTGTTTTTGATTATCGCTATGAATTGATATTTATGTATTTCCAATTGGCTTGGCTTAGTCTGATATTTCGCCCATTGTAACGCTCGAATTTTATGAAGGTTATCTATTTGTCTAGCAGGATGACGCGTCGAGGTGTGACTGCATGATGCTGCTTTACCCTGAAACGTATTGATCTTGCTAACCACTTCGTTCTGAAATTATTTTTTAAACCTACTTTTATTTTGATGTGCATATTATGGCAATTATTATTATTATTATTATTATTATTATTATTATTATTATTATTATTATTATTATTATTATTATTATTATTATTATTATTATTATTATTATTATTATTATTATTATTATTATTATTGTCATTACTATCATCAATACTACTATTATTTTTTTTTATTATTATTTATTTTTATCATTAATATCATTATTATTATCATTATCATTATTATTATTATTATTATTATTATTATTATTATTATTATTATACACTAAGTCGTCGCCAGAAACTGTCTGTCCACTTGTCAGTCTGTATGTTGCGTTCTACAAATGGCGTTTGTATGTAAGCATGTCTACAGTGTGTGTGTGTGTGTGTGTGTGTGTGTGTGTGTGTGTGTGTGTGTGTGTGTGTGTGTGTGTGTGTGTGTGTGTGAGTGTATGCATGTGTGCAAGAGTGCGTGCGTGTGTGCAAGAGTGCGTGCGTGTGTGCAAGAGTGTGTGCGTGTGTGCGTGGCTGTATAGGTACTTTTACTCTCAAAGGGAGACACGAGGCCTCACGACACCACCAGCATCACTCACCCAATGCTAACGCCTCAGCTCCTCCAGCGTGAAACTATTAGACTCACGGCGAAACATTGTTACCTTCCTCATGGTAATCACCGTCTAACGAGAACCTAATTATAACTTGATGAAAATATTCTCTTCAAAAATACCTCCACTGTCTTTTTGGTAATTGTCTAAAATCAAGTATAAATAATCCTTCATGCTACTAGTACCTATGAGTAATAATATTATGGTTATTATTATTAGCATCCATTAAGGTAAATAAATAAGTGAGGTAAAAGAAAAAGGAAGCATTTCACACACAAAATGTAAATTAATGTCCATCATTCTCGATGTTATGAAAGAAATGATTACGAGAAAGAAAACAGAACTTAATTCGTGGTTTGTATGTTTCTATTTTTTTTTTCTACTGAAGATTAATGAGAATAATCACCTGACGGTTACGTAAAGCTTTGAGAAATGTTTAAAGAAATTAAATAGAGCGACGCTTTCATTGTGTCTATGAGCATAAATCCACGCACACACACACACACACACACGCACACACACACGCACACACGCACACACGCACACACACACACACACACACACACACACACACACCTTACACTCGCATGAATATCAACACCAGATGTTTATTTTAAAAACACAAAAAAATAACACCGCAGAAAAATAACTTAAACACGGAAATTCAAAGGAAGAAAAAGAAACTAAACAGCACATTAATCTTATTTTTTTAGACGTTGAGTTTATATATGTAGTGAACGAAAGAAGTGAACTGAATATCTCTCTCTCTCTCTCTCTCTCTCTCTCTCTCTCTCTCTCTCTCTCTCTCTCTCTCTCTCTCTCTCTCTCTCTCTCTCTCTCTCTCTCTCTCTCTCTCTCTCTCTCTCTCTCTCTCGCTCTCTCTCTCTCTCGCGCGCGCGCGCTCTTGCTCTCTCTCTCTTTTAATTTAAATATCTGACATGAAAATACGCCATTTACTTATCACTCTACCTGGTATCTTTGTTTAACTTTATCTTTACAGCTGTAATCTCTGGGGTGACTCTCTCTCTCTCTCTCTCTCTCTCTCTCTCTCTCTCTCTCTCTCTCTCTCTCTCTCTCTCTCTCTCTCTCTCTCTCTCTCTCTCTCTCTCTCTCTCTCTCTCTCTCTCTCTGTCTCTCTCTCTCGTAGACACACACGAGATGCCTGAAGGTCACCTAC
>JAPQNM010000016.1:1764284-1767607 GCA_029783475.1 Metacarcinus magister
GAGAAACAACGCAGTAAAGGCAGCAGAATGGCAGGGGAAAGAGATGGAAAATAGAATAAAGAGAAGAATGGAAGGGGGAAAAAATAAATGAAATGATACAGTAGTAAATAAAAATAAAATATATATAAGAAAATGAATACGTCGAAGATAGGAAGAACGTTGACACACACACACACACACACACACACACACACACACACACACACACACACACAACACACACACACACACACACACACACACACACACACACACACAACACACACACACGCACTACACACACACACACACACACACACACAACACACACACACACACACACACACACACACACACACACACACACACACACACACGTAACATGATAAATGGGAAAGCAATTAGAGAGAAAGAAGAAGAGTGTCTCAGTATTACCAGAACAAAGTGACCGACAGAGGCTGGAGCACACTCTCTCTCTCTCTCCCTTCACTCTCTCCAAACTGACTCTCTCTCTCGATACTCCGTGACTCTCGGTCCATCTCTCCTCTCTCTCTCTCTCCCCCTCCTCGCTCTCCTCGTCTACACACTCTTCCCGATCAACGTCCTCTCGTGCCAACACTCGTCTAGCCCGCCGTTCGCTCACTCCCTATCTCAGCCTCTCGTCTCGTCATCCTTCGCTCGCCACTCACATGGGCTCCTCCGTCGTCAATTCTCGCTCTCAGTCTCGCACGTCTCTAAGTCTCTTCTCCCTCTCTCTCCTTCTCAGCGTCTCTCCCTATCTCTCTCTCTCTCCTCGCATCACCATGTCCTCTCTTCTCTCTCATCTCCCTCTGTCCTCCCCATCACATCACTCTGTCCCTCTCTCTCTCTCTCCACGTACTCTCGTCTCTCCACTCTCCTCTCGTCGCGCTCCTCACTACTCGTCGCTCTCCTCCTCCATCTCTCTCTCTCTCTCTCATCTCTCTCCTGCTCTCATCTCTCATCTTCCATCTCTCTCATCTCCTCCTCTCTCTCTCATCCGATCTCTCCTCTTCGCTCTCCTCTCTCTCTTCTCTCTCTCTCTCTCGTCCCTCTTCCTCTCCTCTCTCTCATCTCTTCGTCTCGTCTCCCATCTTACCTCTCTCTCCCATCTCTCTCATCTCTCCTCCTCGTCTCGTCATCCTCTCTCTCCTCTCTCTCCTCTCCATCTCTCCTCGTCTCTCTCTCTCCTGCTCTCTCTCACTCTCGCTCTCTCTCTCGTCTCTCTCTCATCTCTCTTCTCTCTTCTCTCTCTCATTCTCTCTCTCTCTCTCCTCTCTCTCTCCTCTCTCTCTCATCTCTTCTCTCTTCTCTCTCATCTCATCTCTCTCGTCTCCTCTTCGATCTCTCTCTCTCTCTCTCTCTCTCTCTCTCTCTCTCTCTCTCTCTCTCTCCTCTCTCTCTCTCTCATCTCTCTTCACTCTCTTCTTCTCATCTCTCTCTCTCTCTCTCTCTCTCTCACTTGCTATATCAAAAAAGAAAAAAACTTAATTGGTATAAAAGAATAATACAATAATCTTGCTTTTCTAATTCACTTAACATAATAAAGTAAGAAATTGAGAAGAGAGAAATTGAAATAGTTAGATAGTTAAAGTCCAATAAATCCACTTTGATGAACACAATATCTTTTCCCCTAGAGAAGTACATACATTTTCTAGACTATTCTATGAAGTGTGAGAGTGAGAGTGACTCACTAGAGAGAGAGAGAGAGTAGAGAGAGACAGATAGAGAGAGAGTATGAAAAAAATAAAAAGATAATTAAAATCCAAGTATCAAGATTTTGGACACTAAAGAAAGAACTGTCCAATACGGATCAGAGGCCCATATACTGTCGTCTTCTCCTCCTCCTTCTTCTCCCATCCTTGTCCTCCTCCCCTCCTTCCCGTCCGTCCTCCTCCTCCCTCCTCCTCAATACCTACCTCCCTCCTCTCCTCCCCCTCCTCCTCCTCCTCCCTCCTCCTCTCTCCCCTGCTTCTCCCTTACCCGCCCTCCCTGGGACTCCATCATCACAATCCTCACGTTGCCGTTCAGTCTTTTCTCTGTCCTTTTTTCCTCTCTCTCTCGTGTAGCATCTCTTCCTCTCTCGCTCTCTCTCTCTCTCTGTCATCTCATCTCATCTCTCGTCGTCTCTCTCATCATCTCTCTCCCAAGGTTCTCTCTCTTCTCGTTCTCTCTCTTCATCTCTCTCTCTCACTCATCTCTCTCTCTCTCTCTCTCTTCTTTGCCTACAACATGAATATAAAAGATAAGAAAGAAATGAAAGAATGAGAAAGAAATGAAAATAGGTAAAGGACACAAGGTAAAAAAACAAAGGAGAAGCATGACGTGGAAGGAAATAAGGGAAAGTAAGTGAAAAGAGTGGGAAAAAAAGGAAGAAAAATTTAAAAGAGGGTGGAAAAAATGACGCGCTAGGGGGAAAAAACATTAGAAGGATGAGGGGAGGAAGTGAAGGTATGAGAGGGGAGGGGGAATATGCCCTTAAGGGAGCCAAATGACAAGAAGTGCCACGCCCCTACTCATATCAAAAAATGTCACCACCCCCCGAAATATCTTATTTACCCTACACGTTTATCAGTCTCCTCCTCTTCACTCTCTCCCTCCGTCTCTCTCTCCCTCTCTCATCCATCTCCGTCTCATCTCTCTCTCATCTCTCTCTCTCTCTCGTCTCTCTCTCTCGTCCTTTCGCTTCTCTCTCTCTCTCTCTCTCTCTCGTCTCTCTCTATCTCCTCTCTCTTCTCTCTCCTCTCCCCTCGCTCTATCTTGATCTCAATGTTCAATAAAAAGAAGAGAAAATAACACTAATAAATAGCTAATATTCAATGAAAGAATATAAAAAATACGTAGTATTTAGAATGATAGTCTTTTTAAATTTTATTTTAACCGTCAATGACATGATTTTGTGTAACCTTTTACGGGGTAATTTTTTTTATGGATGCTTTACTAATATTTTTCTTATCTTTTTTAATGTCCAAAATTTTCCTCTCATTTCAAAGAATGGAGAAAAAGTTTACAAACTTGAAAAACAACAAAATTAATAATTAGTACATCACATTTTTTTAAGGAAGGGTTCACATTTTTTTTTAGATCCCCGTCCCCCTAATTTGGTGTGTTGTGTGTGTGGTGTGTGTGTTGTGTGTTGGTGGTGTGTGTTGGTGTGTGTGTGTGTGTGTGTGTGTGTGTGTGTGTGTGTTAGTGGTGTGTTTGTGTGGTGTGGTGTGGGTGTCGTGGTGTGTGTGTTTGTGTGGTGTTGTTGTGTGTGTTGTGTGGTGTGTTATCTTATAAGAAGGGGGGCTGGCCCAAGATGGCGTCGGGCTGGACCCTCATTA
>JAPQNM010000016.1:1782707-1785207 GCA_029783475.1 Metacarcinus magister
CTGCGGAACTTATTAGGGATTGCACATGAAGATAGGAATACGACCACAGTGTCTTATTATTTCATAGGGAGTCGGGGTTTTAGAGTGAAGGCGAAGATAATACAATATCCTTTTTAACACCAGCGGGTCATTCTTAACTCTATTAACGGTGAAAGATGGAGTCAATAATGTTATTAACGTGCCGGCAGCCTTGACCCTTCCGTGGCGGCTCAGATTCAATCACCTGCAACTTAATGACAGCTAATAACAAAACTTCTCACGCATGCGCATAGGATCAGTCACTGAGCTCCTTTTCCTCTTTTCCACGCCATTCTCCTCCTCCTCCTCTTCTTCCTCCTCTAAGCCATGGCACCGCGTGGATTAGTTTTAGGTGAGGCTGTGATTGCCATGCGGCGCTCCCTTCACGCTCACTGAGGCCCTGAAGAGAGAGCCTTCACCCCGCCATGATGCCTCCTCAACACACACTCCGCCGCTAGATGGCGCTGACACACACGACCAAAAAGACCGTGCAAATTCCAAAGAAAAAAAGATATAAAAAGATATAATATAAAGAAAGAGATGTATAAAGAAAGAGATAATAGTAGTAATATGTATATGCAGTTAACTTGACTTGACTTGAGATCTTTGGTGTTTATTTCTGAGTTTGTCTTTAGTGGAAACTCGTTGGTCATGTGATTGGTGTGTTTGTTTGTCTTATTGGTTCCGATCACGTGAGAAAGTTAGTTGTGGAATTCAAAAAGAAAACGTATAAAATAATTGGAGTTTGAAGTCTATAAGTATATATAACTGCAAAGATTTGACAATATAACGATTTGAATTATTGTTATTGGCTTCAGTTAAGATTTAAAAACTACGTTGGTGATTGACATATCTCTCTCTCTCTCTCTCTCTCTCTCTTCTCTCTCTCTCTCTCTCTCCTCTCTCTCTCTCTCTCTCTCTCTCTCATACACACACAGACACACAGACACACACAACGCCCAATCGGTATCTTATCTTTAGATTACAGTTTGTGAGATAATGATAAGGACGAAATTTCCTGTACAGGTGTGTGTGTGTGTGTGTGTGTGTGTGTGTGTGTGTGTGTGTGTGTGTGTGTGTGTGTGTGTGTGTGTGTGTGTGTGTGTGTGTGTGTGTGTGTGTGTGCGTGTGAAAGCTCGTCCAGCAGCAGCAGCAGCAGCAGAGATATCAGCATAAACCATAGTGAAATGAATACTCTCTCCACACACATCATACGGACCATCTATCCTTCCATCCATCCAGTCATAAAACGGAACAAAAAAGTCCATTTCATCCACACAGTGACATATGACCTTGACATGACCTGCATGGGGAGAAAGAAAAGGGTGACCTGACCAGCGGCGTCCTTCACGTCTTTACGAGGTCACAGCCGCCTTGAGGTCATTTAAGGTCATCCAAATGCAGGTCTGAAGGGGTCTGGGATGCATAACTCCGGGGAGGGGAAGGGTTAGCATCCACCTTGTTAGCACGTTGGTAGGAAGAGGAGGAGGAAGAGGAGGAAGAGGAGGAGAGAAGGGAAGTAGGAGCTTATGGTATAGTAAACCAGAAGTGAGAATGGTAGGACAGGAATTCATGAGAGGGAGAAACAGTAGGAAAATAATAATGGAAGGTAGAGAGGCGATAGTGTAGGTAAGGGGAATAGGTGTGTGAAAATGAGGTTACGGATGATATAAGTCTATACTACATTGGGGAGAGAGTGAAGAGAGAGTGTTAGTTATAGAGGGCAAAGGGGGAAGGAAAATTTATAGGAAGCACAAAGATATGATCGAGAGAGAAAGTTCGTGAAAGAGAAAAACCTAGATGGAAAGGAGGATGGAAGGACAACGAAGGAGGGAGTAAAAGAGGAAGTTATAAAATATGAGGAGAATATGTAAAAATAAAAAAGGAAAATGAGGAGGAGAGAGGTGATGGTCTATGAGAGAAATGTGAGCGTGAGGAGGAAAAAAGAAAATGTCTTAGAAAGAAAATGGAAGGAAAGCAAGGCGTGAGGACGAGAGAAAATGAGGTTGTAGACAGGAAAATGAGAAAACCTAAACGCAATGATCTTCTCTCTCTCTCTCTCTCTCTCTCTCTCTCTCTCTCTCTCTCTCTCTCTCTCTCTCTCTCTCTCTCTCTCTCTCTCTCTCTCTCTCTCTCTCTCTCTCTCTCCTCTCTCCTCGCTCTCTCTCTCTCTCTCTCTCTCTCTCTCTCTCTCTCTCTCTCTCTCTCTCTCTCTCTCTCTCTCTCTCTCTCTCTCTCTCTCTCTTACATATACTAAAAACCTTATACCGACATAAACAAAAGAGAAAAAATTTACAACTGAACAAATTTATATCTTTAATCAACACACACACACACACACACACACACACACACACACACACACACACACACACACACACACACACTATCGTCCACCACGCTATAAGGGAAAACTCTAATTGCTTATAAGCTTCAACTGTCCTTTTCACTTTGGTCTTAATTACTTTGCTCGGTGTAATTA
>JAPQNM010000016.1:1795207-1807707 GCA_029783475.1 Metacarcinus magister
TCTCCTTTATTCTTTCTTATCTTATCCACCAAACCATAAGGCCAATTTTATTTATCAATTACCTAACATACATCATATACTCTCTCTCTCTCTCTCTCTCTCTCTCTCTCTCTCTCTCTCTCCTCTCTCTCTCTCTCTCTCCCCCTCTCTCTCTCTCTCTCTCTCTCTCTCTCTCTCTCTCTCTCTCTCTCTCTCTCTCTCTCTCTCTCTCTCTCTCTCTCTCTCTCTCTCTCACTGTGTAGGGATGATATTTTTTTCAGCCCAAAAAACATCGTAATTGCTTATATTTCTCGGAACCAAGACACTGATGTAAAGAGAGACGCAATGGAGTGTGTGATTCTTCCAAGATTTTAGTTAATATACCGTCGCTTTTTATTGCGTCCAGACTCCCTTTGTTTTCAGCCCTGTTTCCTTTCCTTGGTGGGTGTACTTGTAGTAGTAGTAGTAGTAGTAATTGTTATTTTCATTGTTGTTTATTGTTGTTGTAGTAGTTATTATTACTATTATTATCATTATTACTATTATTATTGTTATTATTAATATTGTTATTGATGTTATTATTATTATCATTGTTATATCAGCATTATTGTTATTTTTGTTAATGTAATCACCAACACCATCATCATCATTATTATTATCACCATTACCATCACCATTACCATTATGAAACCCAATATTAGTGTCTGATACAGAGTTAATGACGTGTAGTTTCTTCTTGTGAATATTCTATTGCCATTAAACAAGTTCAATTATTTCCGATGGTAATGAGCGGCTGAATATTTGGCTCAATTTGCATACAACATTATCTTCATTTAATTGAAATTATTATGTCCTCGGGAAACACTGAGTTGTAACAGTAATATTTATGTAAAAGTTTTTTTTTTTCAATCTCACTTACATAATATAGTTAAAAACAGCAAACAAGTCTAGAATAAATTATTGCATTTGCTCTGGCATCACATATCATACAGACACACACACACACAACACACACACACACACACACACACACACACACACACACACACACACACACACACACACACACACACACACACACTAAACATTTAAAAAACAATTCCTGTTATCATTACTTTCTCGCGTACTCCACTGCACAACAATAAGCTGTATATACATAAGAGCATTGGAAGGAAAAAACCTCACCAGCACTCTCTCTAATGTTCTTAAAGTATCGTATGAACTTATTATTTCACGGACGTTATTGGGAGCATAAGATATAATGTTATATATATATATATATATATATATATATATATATATATATATATATATATATATATATATATATATATATATATATGATCTTAGTGCATTCATCATATTGAGCTCAAGATACAGTGTTTGGCTTGTGCATTCAGCTTTATTGCTTTGGCCTCAAAAATATGATGCTTATCAATAATGCTGATTAAATTGTTCGCATTATTATCCTTATCATTATTGTTATCATCATCATTATTATTATTGTTATGATTATTATTATTATTGTTTTCTTCATTATCATTTCTATCATCATCAACATTAGCATCAATAATATTATCATCATCATTATCATCCTCATTATTTAGTCATTATAAGGATGATAGTACATATTTTTTCCATTTTCTCTTACAGGTAAGTACCTTGTGTGTCACAGTGGCTGAGTGCACAATGTGAGTACTATTAATTAACTTTTTGTACTAGTGTGTGTGTGTGTGTGTGTGTGTGTGTGTGTGTGTGTGTGTGTGTGTGTGTGTGTGTGTGTGTGTGTGTGTGTGTGTGTGTGTGTGGCAGTGTTTTTCTTTCAGACATGACGTACACAAGGCGAGTGTTTCATAAGTTCGTGTGTGTAGTTTTGGTGCACACATTCTTTTCTCCACTTGTGTTGTCTTTCCTCACTTTCTTCCTTCACATTTTTCTTCTTCACTCTTTCATTACGCCGTGTTTTCTTTTTCTTTGTGTAGCTTTTGTCTCATCCTCGTCTCGTTTCCTTTCCAATTCTCCTGTCACACATGTTTCCTCTACTTTCGTTTATTTCCTTTTTTCCTTCCTTCTCTTCCTCCTCTTTCTTCTTCTTCTTCTTCTTCTTCTACTTCTTTTTCTCTGCTTATTCTCCCTTCCTTATAAGCCGTGGACAGCAACATAAATCATTAAAAACTCTGCTGTGATACAACTTATAATCATGAAGAATTATTATGATGTTATTTTTTCCGAAGACAATTTCTCTCTTACTCTTTTCTCTTTTTTTCGCTCTCATTACTTAACATTACATAAAAAAAATCATTATCTATTCCATCCTTTCTGGCTTTCCTCTTTAGATCCCCTACTTACTCCCTCCCTCCCTCCCTTCCTTCCTTCCTTCCTTCCTCTGACTCCTTTCCATCCTTCCCATCCCCATTCCTCCCTTCCATACAAGTAATGGTTTGGTAGGAAAGCCCGATAACTGCAGATATTTACAGTCGAGACCATTTGGGCTTAAAACCAATAAACTTTACGCCATAAATCTCCTCTTATTGCATGTGTGCGCCACTGCAGGATGGACCAGACCGCGCCAAGCCCCTGTGTCCCTGTGTTGCAAATGTCACATCCCTTCCCTGTCTCCCCTGTTGCGTCACCTCACCCAGACTGATCCTTCCCGGCTAAATCAATCGAGAGAGAATGTAAAGTGAGGACAGCTTATTCCAGTGTGCTTCTCTTGACGTATTAGTGGAGGGGAATACAGTATTGTAAGTCTTGGTTTTCTTGTGTTTTGTCATCCTTTTTGTAA
The DNA here is from genome assembly GCA_029783475.1 of Metacarcinus magister. NCBI lineage: Eukaryota > Metazoa > Arthropoda > Malacostraca > Decapoda > Cancridae > Metacarcinus > Metacarcinus magister. The sequence goes on from JAPQNM010000016.1 coordinate 1,797,972, forward strand.
CTCAGGAATGGTTTGATTATTATATTTTCAGTTTTTGGTTGGAAAATGTACATAAGTGAGCATCATATTTTTTTTTCTCTCTCAATCTATTCATCTCTCTATCACTTCCAATGTATTCCCCCACAAACTGCTACTATTACAACTACTACTACTACTACTACTACTACTACTACTACTACTACTACTACTACTACTACTACTACTACTAAATCATCGCTGTCACATTCCATTTCAAGTCTCACACTCGCCCGCTTCCATTTATTAAGTCATCCTGGCAGTGCTGCAAACGTGGAGGGAACCGTCATAAATTTCCTCGGATCTTATCGTATCAATGGCCGTCACATCAATACTTGCTGCCATTCCTCATCCCTATTGGAAACGAATACATAAATTACCGTTCACCCTAACTTGGCAGAGAAGGATGTTGTTCAAAAAATGTATATGTGTGTGTGTTAATGTTAGTTTTTGGGGGTTTTTTTTACCGTTCTCGTATCTTGTTTCTATGTCTCTCTCGCTCTCGCGCTCTCTCGCTCTCTCTCTCTCTCTCTCTCTCTCTCTCTCTCTCTCTCTCTCTCTCTCTCTCTCTCTCTCTCTCTCTCTCTCTCTCTCTCTCTCAAACACACATAACTTCACTGCACTGTCTTATCAACTCCCTCGCCACCATCCTTTCTCTCCACAAACTCCACCCACTCCAACCTTTCTACTCGAACTCGCTCCAAAATAAATACAAGGACAGAATTATATGAAAACATTTCTTTCGACACACTCTCTCTCTCTCTCTCTCTCTCTCTCTCTCTCTCTCTCTCTCTCTCTCTCTCTCTCTCTCTCTCTCTCTCTCTCTCTCTCTCTAAAAAGGACAAACAGGGGGAGGGAGTAGAAGCGAAGCAATAACAAGCCAATTAGCTGGTAACGAGCAGTTTTTTTTATACAGATCAAAATACAAGGCAGGGCACGGGAGGGAAGCTGATGAGGATGATTAACAGGGCAAGGATACTACAATAGCAGGCTTAGGTTAGGTTAGGTTAGGTTAGGTTAGGTTAGGTTAGGTTAGGTTAGGTTAGGTTAGGTTAGGTTAGGTTAGGTTAGGTTAGTAGTAGTAATAGTAGTAGCATGAAGCTGCATTCTAATGTCCTTCCTTCTCATTCTCATTTCCATTCCTCGTTCCCTTTCATTAACGATAATTTTCTCACGTCTCGTTTTTTCTTCATCTACTCCCATCCATCTATCGTTTTTCTCAGCCCTCATCCTTCACTAATCTCTCTCTCTCTCTCTCTCTCTCTCTCTCTCTCTCTCTCTCTCTCTCTCTCTCTCTCTCTCTCTCTCTCTCTCTCTCTCTCTCTCTCTCTCTCTCTCTCTCTCTCTCTCTCTCTCTCTCTCTCTCTCTCATCAACCAAGCACCACAGCAACCCAAGTATCAGTAATATGTGTTAAGAGCAACCAAGGAGTGTAAGGCGTCAATAACATGATGCTATAGTACTGGAATACATTAAAATTTCCCCCCACTGCAACGGGACGCCAATTAAAGTTAGATGGATGCTGATCTTCACTACTGAACTTATCTTTTTTTTTTTATCTTAGCAGCAAAACGTCATAGTAATAGTAATAATGATAAATTTTGGTCTACTCGGTGCAATTTTGGTCTCAGCACATGGCGGACGGCGGTGCAAAATTAGAACTTGCTGCACGTACAGTTTTGGTGTTAATATTTTTTCTTGGCGCTCCATGTCGTGAAGGATGTGACCCATTTTCATATTTTTTTATGGGAAACTAACCTTGAAGGAATGATACTAAAAGAAGGAAGAAAATGTATGTTACTATGTTTTTTTTTATGTGGCTTGTTGAGGTGAATGAGTAAAATATATATGATTTTCTACTCTTTTTTTTCTGTGTGTGTGTGTGTGTGTGTGTGTGTGTGTACGAGTCTGCCTGTACATGCCTCTACGTGTGTGCATGCGAGGAAGGGGTGTGTGAGGATGGCATTACCGGCGCCATTCAGCACGAGACACTGAGGGTTGTCTCCTATTTCTCAACCCAATACCTCGGACACTCAAGGGAGGAGGAGGAGGAGGAGGAAGAGGAGGAGGAGGAGGAGGAGGAGGAGGAGGAGGAAGAGGAGGAGGAGGAGGAGGAACAGAATGCCTAAGGGTTCCTAACAAGAAAACCTGCATATTATTCAACAAAATTCTACAAGTCTTTAATAATAAAATGAGATTCAGAGAGAGAGAGAGAGAGAGAGAGAGAGAGAGAGAGAGAGAGAGAGAGAGAGAGAGAGAGAGAGAGAGAGAGAGAGAGAGAGAGAGAGAGAGAAAAATGCTCCTTCCCACCTACTGCTCCCTCAAGAGTATTTGCTAGCGAGAAAATTCCACAATATTAGAACAAGAATGAATTTTCCTTAAGAATAGAAAAATAAATTCCAAGTTTAACCAGCACAGGAACGATGAAAGGAATAATGTTGAATAAACTATATTAAACTGATCAATGGCATTTACTTGTACGAGTTCAAAGTATTATTCATTATCTGTATCCTGAAAAAAAGACATATTTTACAGCAATTAATTTTTTTTGAAACTTCCTATTCTGTTCTATTTTCATGTTTGTCGAAGGAATCTTTTTGTATAGAATAATCGACTTTCTATTGATAGGCGAACCGATGAAGGGAAAGAAGAATCCTGCTGACGATGCCGTTACATGACCTAGTTTTAATTGTTGTGGAGGTGGTGGTGGTGGTGGTGGTGGTGGTGGTGGTGGTGGTGGTGGTGGTGGTGGTGGTGGTGGTGGTGGTGGTGGTGGTGGTGGTGGTGGTGGTGGTGGTGGTTGTGGTGGTGGCAGAGAAATAACCAAATGATAATTGAATAAATAATAATAACTCAAGAGAAGTACAAAAATTTTCAACAATGTACAGTTATTCATCATTATTATCATCATCATCATCATCATTATCACTATTATTACCATTATTATTATCATATTATAATTAATGATATATAGACACAAACGATCTTTACAAAAAATATACCTGAACTATAAAAAAAAAAATAGCTCTCCCCCGCCACTGCAACGTTCCGTGTTTGCAAATTCCTGAAACATCGTAAACAAACTTCGCCTCAGACTCTGGATTGAGGTCTCGGGAAGAAAAATGTCGTGAACAAATGAGAATTTTTCCTCGGCAGCCATGACAAAGAGATCAAAACAACTACTGATCGTGGAGAGAAATATTTATGACTCTCTCTCTCTCTCCCTCTCTCTCTCCCTCTCTCTCTCTCTCTCTCTCCCTCTCCCTCTCCCTCTCCCTCTCCCTCTCTCTCTCTCTCTCTCTCTCTCTTCTCTCTCTCTCTCTCTCTCTCTCTCTCTCTCTCTCTCTTAAGACTCTTATAAGCTTAGTGTTTATTACAATTACATTAACGTCACTAAGTACCCACTAACAAGGGAACAACCTAATTACCTGCAACAAAGGTAACTAAAGTAAAACACACCATTAAGTTAATCAACACGTCATTAACCTTTAACCCATTACCTCCATTACTAAGTCACCCTCTGATGACCTTCCATTTCCCCTCTTATCCCTTCCTTACTCTTAATACGTTCCTTCTCCTTATCATCCTCTTCCTCTTCTCTCCTCTCCTGCTCTTCTTCCTTCGTATATATCTCCTTCCACTTTCCCATTTATTCTCTTACGTTTTATCCATCCTTCCCTCATTCATTAAGCCCCCAATCTTCCCGTCTTCACTTCCTCACCCTTCTCCACTTCCTCCTTCCTTTGTCCTCCTCCTCCTCTTCCACCACCACTATCTCCTCTTCCTCCTCCTCCTCCTCCTCCTCCTCCTGGTGCCGCCCGTACATACAGGGAGTCAGTTGGTATAGATCAACGCCACACGCCCTCACAACAATACCTTCATTACCATGTGAAAGAGGACGAACCATTAATAAGGCAAGGGGGAGCCAGCGCTTCGTCTGCCCCCAAACGCTTCACAGAGGACGGAGGGAAGCGGATCAGCAAAGCGGGGAGACTCGAAACACCGAAGCCGTGTCGCGTCTCACCCTATCCGAAGCCTTGAGATATTTAAAGAAGGGGAAGATGTGTTGTCATGTATTGTTTGTGTATGTTTTCCGAGGGTGGAATGGTCATTGGTTCAAGGGGATGAGAGGGGAGAAGGGAATTACCTCTTGTGATGTTCTGAAATTAGAGTTGAAATTATACTATAAACGTTTATTCTTTATGTTGAAAAGTTGTTATCTTTACTTGAAAATTAAAGGAAGGTACTTATTTGATGACCTTGAGAGTTGATGACTTTGAGAATTCACACGCTTTTTGTAGGAGTGAGTAAAAAGTGTGCTTTGTTCCTACTATTTACATGAACTTTGACCTATGGAAACTCTCTCTCTTCTCTCTCTCTCTCTCTCTCTCTCTCTCTCTCTCTCTCTCTCTCTCTCTCTCTCTCTCTCTCTCTCTCTCTCTCTCTCTCTCTCTCTCTCTCTCTCTCTCTCTCTCTCTCTCTCTTTCCTATTTACTTATCATTAATCTCAATCTCGTCGTGTTACATACATAGAAATAACACGTAAGCTTAGCAGGATCGAAGTCTAAGGATAAGAGAGAAAAAGAGAGCGAGCGAGAGAGAGCGAGAGAGAGAAAAGAAAGAAAAAAAAGAGTAAGGTCCTCTCAAAATACTTCAGTTTCCCTCTTCAAGACAAAACCCTCCCAACACTGGACGTTCTCTCTAGTTTTACAGTTTTCTTGTGTCTTGGAGGAGGCCGCTTAGAGAAAATGGACTATATTCCATTTTCTCTCATGTGCCTACCCCGCCCCCCTTTCTCTCTCTCTCTCTCTCTCTCTCTCTCTCTCTCTCTCTCTCTCTCTCTCTCTCTCTCTCTCTCTCTCTCTCTCTCTCTCTCTCTCTCTCTCTCTCTCTCTCTCTCTCTTTGTTTTCGTTTAATTTTATATAACTTCAAGAGCAGCTTAATGGGAAGTCATTCAGATCAAGTCCATTAATTTACTACGTTCGGGATCGTTATCTAAATAGGCAGTTACGCCGCTGCCATGTTTACACTTAGGTTCAGTAGTAGCAGTAGTAGTAGTAGTAGTAGTAGTAGATATAGTAGTAGTAGCAGTGACCCCAATTCCAACCTTTGTTATCTTTGTTTACTTACAAGAGTATGACCATAAAAGTTGGGAGGAAAAACGCATGAGGGGGACAGGAAGGAGGAGGAGGAGGAGGAGGAGGAGGAGGAGGAGGAGGAGGAGGAGGAGGAGGAGGAGGAGGAGGAAGAAGAGGAGGAGGAGGAAGGATGGGTGGAGGTGGGGAGGAGATGAGGCAGCTGCTGCACACATTCATCACCACGACCACCACCATCTCCTCCTCCTCCTCCTCCACCACCTCCTCTACCACTTCCTCCACCACTTCCTCTTCCTCCTCCTCCTCCTCCTCCTCCTCCTCCTCCTCCTCCTCCTCCTCCTCCCCCTTCTCCTCTTCGTATGTTCATGTCATACCAGCCGCAACGCTAAAGGGAGCGCGAGGAGAGAGAGAGAGAGAGAGAGAGAGAGAGAGAGAGAGAGAGAGAGAGAGAGAGAGAGAGAGAGAGAGAGAGAGAGAGAGAGAGAGAGAGACAGAGAGACAGAGACAAAGACAGAGACAAAGACAGACCGACAGACAGACAGATACAGACATAGAAACCGAGAAAAAAACACAGACAAGACAGAGAGATTCACAGCGAGACAGACATCATAATGGAATCGAAGTGGCATCCTATCAAATCTCTCGTAGAAGTGATGAATAGTAGGAGGAGGAGGAGGAGGAGGAGGAAGAGGAGGAGGAAGAGGAAGAGGAGGAAGAGGAGGAAGAGGAAGAAGAGAAGGAAGAGGAAGAAAAGGAGAATGAGGTGAAGAGAAGACAGGAAAAGTAGAGAAAAATACATACATTTGGATAGAAAACCAGAAAGAGTAAGAGCATGAAATAGGGTGATGAAGAGAAAGAGGAATGAGATAAATGAGGATAAGGAAGAGGATGAGGATGAGGACTAGCTAGAGGAATCTGATTAAGAGTATCAAGTCGTTCATTAACAGGTAACTGGAGGTGTAGACTGCAATTAATTAGGCCGCGAATCCCTCCCGAGAGTCACCGATGCATATGTAACAGTCTTGGGAGGTGTTGAGCCTTATTTAACAACCACCTACACACACTCTCTCCGTCTCTCTCTCTCTCTCTCTCTCTCTCTCTCTCTCTCTCTCTCTCTCTCTCTCTCTCTCTCTCTCTCTCTCTCTCTCGTGCTTGATCTTATTTGAATTTGCTTATGTAGCAGTTCTTTTACTTCCTCTTTCTTTATATCGTCCTCTTCCTGTTGCTCTCTTCCTCTTTCTCTTCTTCTTCTACTTCCTCCTCTTCCTCCTCCTCCTCCTCCTCCCGGGAAACTTGCTCAATCTGGGCGGGTCGTTCATCGTAGAGGGTCGATACATGTCGTTCCGGAGCTTCGAACTCTCTTGTGAATGAAAAAGAGGCAAGAACTAGAGTTTAGCAAGTTTGGATGATTTTTCTTTCTTGGTGTGGCCGGAGACATAAATTTTGGCTTGAGTTTTCTCTTTTCTTTCTCATTTTTTCACTTTTTGGGACGTGTTTCATGTGTGGCAACTGGTATGTGTGTGTGTGTGTGTGTGTGTGTGTGTGTGTGTGTGTGTGTGTGTGTGTGTGTGTGTGTGTGTGTGTGTGTGTGTGTGTGTGTGTGTGTGTGTTTTCTTTCTGTGCGTATAGCAAGTCACATTCACAAACGCACGCCTCTGCATTCAACATATGACTCTATACATGACTTGCTGACTTTCGTTGCGTGACTTGTGAACTTTAGAATTCGAGGCTCCGAATCAAGCAGACGTTTCACTTGCTTTCAGATACGAATAAAAGAGAGAGAAAGAGTAAGGTCGATATTATTTTAAGTTTACTTTTAGGAATCCTTGAATTTGGTAGAATAGAGACACTGGAGATTAATAAAGCAACATAAAGTAAAGAAGAGTATGGTAAGGACGCAAAAAAGGTTATAAAGCGTAGGATAGACGATGTTGGTTTTGCGTCGAGAGGGCAATTGTATGGTTTTAGAAGAGTTAGATAATCAAGTCTACGATTGGATGCTTTTGGTAAGACAAGGACACCACCGAGTCAGATGTATATGGTTGGGTACTATAAATCTCCAGCCAGTAATCTTCCCAGCATCATCTTCCCTAACCCAGCATCTTTTTATTCCCTTTTACATTCCTCATTTCAAAAACCTTTATTCCTGCATCCTTGTCGTCACGTTCCTGCCAAAAAGCCTTGAAAATAATCCCCTTCACCTATAAATATCCAATCCTGTGAATAAATTTATGAAGTGCGTTGATCTGCAGACATTCGAAGCTTAACTGAGTAATGAGTCCCCAGCGCTGAATGCATGATGAACAGCGGCCAACCAACCATTGCTATTCCTATGAAATTTGATACTAGGAGTCTTTGGTTACAGATGCCTATGGGTCATATTCCTTTGTTGTATTGCATTCTGTTCTTTCTTATATAAATCTTCACAATGTCCCTCACCAAAAAATCAATTCATTATAAGAGAAGACTTTTTTTTCAAACGTGTAAATAAAAAGACATGATAGCAACAATTTAAGTACTGAACATGTTTTGGTCATCACATAAATTTCATGGAACAAAACTAAACAATAATCGTAAGCCACAAAACAAAAAAGAAGAAAATACAAACTAAAACAATAAACAAAAAGAATGCGAGTAAAGGATGAGGGAAAAAAAAAATACACCTGGAATTTCCCTGAACTACAGATACTATAAAAATAACAAAAAAAATGTAAAAAACGACCAAACTTTATACATATATAATAAAAAAAACACCCACACACACCCACACACCCACACACCACACACACACACACACACACACACACACACACACACACACACACACACCTACACTTTCACCCCTTCACGCTGGATCGCCTTCACGTCACACTACGAAGAACACGAATCTTTTCTCGTCTCAGGCAATGAAGAGCAGAGGTTCATGCAAATATTGAAGGGGGGAAAATCCGCTCCAGTGTTTATTCTTGTCGCGATACTTGAAGGGGGCGAGAACGAGCGACCAACGACCTGCAACCTGCCTTGACCTGCTTGTTGACTTGGTAAATAGCAGGTTAGGGTGGGTGGGTGTGTGTGTGTGTGTGTGTGTGTGTGTGTGTGTGTGTGTGTGTGTGTGTGTGTGTGTGTGTGTGTGTGTGTGTGTGTGTAGTAGGGAAATGTACGATGTGTGTTGAGAAAGGAAATTAATCAGGTAGATAGGTGTTGATGAGAGAGAGAGAGAGAGAGAGAGAGAGAGAGAGAGAGAGAGAGAGAGAGAGAGATGAGAGAGAGAAAGAGAGAGAGAGAAAGAGAGGGAGAGAGAGAGAGAGAGTGAGTGTGTGTGTGTGTGTGTTCTTGTTGCCTCAAGTACGGGTCATCTCCTCCCTCCATTATCGTTTAGAGTTACCATGTTCCTCCTCCTCCTCTTCCTCCTCCTCCTCCTCCTCCTCCTCCTCCTCCTCCTCCTCCTCCTCCTCCTCCTCCTTTCGCCCACGGTTTAGTCATTAGTGCTTTAAAAGGCCAAACATAATGTCATTACGTTTTTGTTTACTTCATTTGCAAATTGGTTTTGACAAAAATATATATTATGATGCCACGCCCTCTCTCTCTCTCTCTCTCTCTCTCTCTCTCTCTCTCTCTCTCTCTCTCTCTCTCTCTCTCTCTCTCTCTCTCTCTCTCTCTCTCTCTCTCTCTCTCTCTCTCTCTCTCTCTTCAACACATATTTATGTATTACGTTTGAGAGATAGCGACAGAGATAGACAGGAACATAATAAAAAGGACAGACAGAGAGAGAGAGAGAGAGAGAGAGAGAGAGAGAGAGAGAGAGAGAGAGAGAGAGAGAGAGAGAGAGAGAGAGAGAGAGAGAGAGAGAGAGAGAGAGAGAGAGAGAGAGAGAGAGAGTTGAACCAGACATGAAACAGGTGAAGGTGGCTTTACATTCCATGAGTAAGTGAGAGAAAAGAAAAATGGGAAGGGAGGGGAGAGGCGGGTAATAAAAAGAAGTGTAGGAGCCTGGGGTGGAGAGGGAGATAAAGGAAGAGAGATGAGGAGTGCAAAGTACAAAGGAGTACAAAGAAAGAACAGACAGCAACAGTCCTACTGGACCTAATGAGGCTGTCCGTTTAGCTACACTACTACTGTAATATCTACTTGATAGAGGCAAAAAAAATAGCAAAGTGGAAGGCTTCTCCCCACCCACCCCTCCTTCCAGCCGCAGCTGGCCGGAAGAGTAAGTGATACCATGTAGTATGGAAAAACTATCATGAAATTTGTATTGGAAAGTGAAAAAAAAGTACGGCTATTGCGATCATTAAAAAAAAATACGCAAGAATGAAATGTTCTATTTGTTATTGTTGAGCAGTAATTATGATTGTAATTAGTAGGTATTGTTAGGTGAAGGTAATGCAAGACACAAACAACGTGATGCTGTTTGTTAGTTGTACATAATGACTTTGTGTCACACTTTGCCTCGCCACCAACCATCACCTTCCTTCTACCTTCAAGCAGCTCATCCGTTACTTTCTTCAAAATATATAATTCATACATAATGAAAATCTCTGGAAGCATCAAGATATTCTGTGTGTTTGTTGTGTCCTTCGCCGGACTGATGATGATGAGCCGCGCCTTGTGGGGCGTGCTGGAAGATG
>JAPQNM010000016.1:1810207-1827707 GCA_029783475.1 Metacarcinus magister
AAAGGAAAATATTAAGGAAAATGCGAATGAACCAAGTCTCTGGAGAGTTTGTTTCCCCTCTTTTTTCCCTCCCTTTCTTCCTTCCTTCCTCCAGTACCTCTTTTTCTCTCTCTTTTCTCTCTTTCTCTCTCTGTCTCTTGGTGAAATAGCGTTTGATATTATAGGAATTAGAACATTTATTCCAGATTCATGACCAGCATTCTCGTGAAAACCTTTGTACCAAGTTTCATGAGATTTGTCGACAATTTCACTAACCTAACCTAACTTCAAATAGTTTCTTCTTTGTTTAGCAAGTTTTCGTCCGTGTATGAGGTTTCGGAGACAGTGTTAAAAATCCTCCACAATAAAGAGTAATTTGTCAACAGTTCTTGAAAGGGAAAACAAATTACTTCATTCCGTTGTATTGTGTGGATTTAGGGGAGTCATCGCTATGCATTTTTATCATGAGAGTCCAGCATTGCAAAGTAGAGTTAAATTATAGCTATTTCATTACTTTTATTAGGGATGCAAGGGTTCAATATGACAAAATCAGAACAATGAGTCCAGATTCTAGTACAGCATGCCCGAGAACCCTATTGTACCTATTTCCATGAGATTTGTCGAAATTTATATAAACCTAACTCTCTCTCTCTCTCTCTCTCTCTCTCTCTCTCTCTCTCTCTCTCTCTCTCTCTCTCTCTCTCTCTCTCTCTCTCTCTCTCTCTCTAAGTCATTATTTCTATACGGGTGACAGACAAGCTAAAATATGTCATTCCACTCGTCACTCTGATTTCCCTTTTCGTAACTCTCGCTCTTTTTTGTGAGTGTTTTATGGAGAGCATTAGTGTGAGAGACGACCTATGTTCAGTAAGGGCCGGGTGGTGGATAGCTCTCTCTCTCTCTCTCCCTCTTTTTTTCTCTCTCTCTTTCTCCCTTATGTATATGTGTTAATGTATGTATTCCTATCCTATTTTTTTTCCCCTCTACTTTCCTTCTCCACATCACAGCCTCCAAACATCAACATCTCCTTCTTCCCTTGGCGGCGCGCGTTGAGACCCTTATGCAAACCGATTCGGGTCTCAAGAAGCGGCATTTCTTACGGGTATTTTTCACTCTTATGCGGCACTTGAATACATTAGAATCACATCCCCCATATATATATTTCACCCCACCACCCATTAATTTCAATATTTATGGTCTACAAGGGCACGAGGAATATAATTACGAACCGAGAATAGCCACGAAAGACAGGGAAAAAGAGAGAGAAGGGCGATAAAGGACGGAAAGAAAGAGAAATAGAGAGAGGGAGGCATTAAAAATAAATGGCGAATACTGAACGGGAAAGATAGTAGTAAGTGAGGAGATAGGAGAGGGAAGGAGAGACGTAAAGAGGAAGACAGGAATAAAAGAGCTACACAGTGAAGAGGAAAAGTAAAAGGACAAGAATTGAAACTCAACCACAGAGGAGATTAAAGAGAGGAGATGCAGGAAGAATTACACGAATAGAAGAGAGAGAGAGAGAGAGAGAGAGAGAGAGAGAGAGAGAGAGAGAGAGAGAGAGAGAGAGAGAGAGAGAGAGAGAGAGAGAGAGAGAGAGAGAGAGAGAGAGACCACAATGACAGCAGTAATTTGTGTTAATGTGAAACTCTAGCCCGGTGTTGCAACCTTTCTCTCGTCACTTGCACAGTTCCATCAATCTCACTCGGGCGTCATTATGAAACTGTTCCGAACCTGATTGTAAAACTTTGCCCTTCCAATCACGAGAGAGAGAGAGAGAGAGAGAGAGAGAGAGAGAGAGAGAGAGAGAGAGAGAGAGAGAGAGAGAGAGAGAGAGAGAGAGAGAGAGAGATAGTAATATACGTACACAATAGCTATTACTGTTTTTACTGTTGCTACTGTTACAACTTCCATTACTGTGGCTGCTCCATAATTCTCCTTCCTTTTGTCCTCCTCTTCCTCCTCCTCCTCCTCCTCCTCCTCCTCCTCCTCCTCCTCCTCCTCCTCCTCCTCCTCCTCCTCCTCCTCCTCCTCCTCCTCCTCTTCTTCCTCCAATTGCCCTTAAAAATCCCATCGTACTAAAACGACTCCTTTCAGGGAATCCTTCTTACTCTTCATCTTCTTCCCCTTCTTCTTTTCATGCCCGGCGATACATCCTCCTCCTCTCCTCCTCCTCCTCCTCCTCCTCCTCCTCCTCCTCCTCCTCCTCCTCCTCCTCCTCCTCCTCGTCCTATAAATGCACATGGAGTTCTTGATGGATGTGATGGACAGCTGAGGACCTGCTGACTCACCGCTCCCTCCCACACATGACTAAACCATGCCCGCCTGCCTCATGCTGCCCTCTGCTGGACACTGCAGGGACTATTTTTGCTTTCTTTTCCTCTCTCTCTCTCTCTCTTTCTCTGGTTTTTTTTCTTGCTTTGAGAGAGAAAAATAGAGAGAAAAAGAGAGCGAGAGGAAATTGTAATAAAAATAAGGAAATAATTATATAGGAATGAAATAAGAAAGAGTGTCAACAATTTAGAAACAGAACAAAAGAAAACTGATAAAAAAGAAATATTATACATAAAGAAGAAATAAAAAAAGAATAATGAAATCAATACTTTAGAAATAGTATAAATAAAAAAAAACTGATAGACAAATACAGGATGAAGAAAGAAAAAAACAAGAAATAAGGAATGATGAATAACTTTGAAACAGAACAAAAACAAAAACAAAAAGAGGACAAAAAAAAGAACTGATATATGTTCAAGAAAAAAAGTGATACAGAGGCGTAAATGTGAACACTTAATTACCTTAACGAGGTAATATTTGCACTCTCAAGAACGTTAATTTACTGTTCCAGCTCATAATATCCTGATTTCCTCTCTTCGTTAACATTAATTACTAACGTTTACTTAGCAACATTGTGCAAATTACAACACTCTCTCTCCCTCTCCCTCTCTCTCTCTCTCTCTCTCTCTCTCTCTCTCTCTCTCTCTCTCTCTCTCTCTCTCTCTCTCTCTCTCTCTCGTTAAAATTTTACTAGCTGCCTGGGATCCAACGGGAATTAAGTGTACCCTAAAATGATGATAACGATCCAGAAATAATAGCCCCCCCCCCCCCCCCTACGCTGACTACGAAGAAAATGGGAGACCTTAAACCTACCCACTTTAAGGCATTATTAATTATCATACATATTCTATTTTTCTTTTCTTTTTTTAATGAAGGATGCACAGGAAAATATTTATAATGTTCGTCTCTATGTTTTTTTTATTAGTTTATATTGAGACTGTTTTGATTTCTTGACTTGTATTATTTGTTGCTATTAATCATATGAGAGAGAGAGAGAGAGAGAGAGAGAGAGAGAGAGAGAGAGAGAGAGAGAGAGAGAGAGAGAGAGAGAGAGAGAGAGAGAGAGAGAGAGAGAGAGAGAGAGAGAGAGAGAGAGAGAGAGAGAGTGTGTATTGTCCATGAAAATAAATACTTAATTAAGAAAGTCCAATTTATCATTCATTTATTCATTTATTTATCTATTTATTAATTCATTTATCTATTCATTTATTTATTTATTCATTTACTCATTCATCAATTAGCTTACCTTGTTCGATTGCATTTTATTTATTTTTCTATTTCATTAATTTAATCTGATTATTATTCATCGCTCATTTACTTATTAATTTATTTATCTATTTAACTATTTATTCTTTTCTTTTCTTTCTAGAGATAAAGAAAGAGATAATTACAGTACTAAGCAAGAAAACAAACACTTTAACGTTAAGAGGATAATATCATATAACACCTTCACCCCTTCCTTCCTCCACCCCTTCCTTCCTCTCTCCCTTCCCATTCTTACCTTCCTTCCTTCACCCCCTTCCTCTCTCCCTTCCCATTCTTTTCCTTCCTTCCTTCCTTCACCTTCCTTCCTTCCTTCACCTTCCTTCCTTCCTTCCTTCACCTGCCCTCCTTCCTGCCTCCTTTCCTTCCTTCACCTTCCTTTCTTCCCCTTCCTTACTTCCCCTTCTGTTAGTTAGGTTAGGTTAAGTTAGGTAGGTATAGGTGAGGTGAGGTTAGGTTAGGTGAGGTGAGGTGAGGTGAGGTGAGGTGAGGTGAGGTGAGGTGAGGTGAGGTGAGGTGAGGTGAGGTGAGGTGAGGTGAGGTGAGATGAGATAAGATGAGGTTAGGTTAGTTGAGGGGACGTTAGGTTAAGTGAGGTGAGGTTAGGTAGGAGTAAGAGCCTTTGTTTATGTCCATCCCGTCATGCAAACTCCACTACTCTTACTCCCTTTTAAGCAGCACCTTCGCCTTGTCACGCCTCCACACTCGCCACCTTCCCTGAGCCCAATGGAATGACGGGCTAAAAGATTCCTCTCACATTCCCTCGCTATTGGTGGTTGTATAACGTGTTACTGCTACGTTGTTATTTATGTTATTGAGTTATTGTTATCATTTATATTATTAATTGTAGCAGCAGTTGTAGTAGTAGTAGTAGTAGTAGTAGTAGTAGTAGTAGTAGTGGTAGTAGTAGTAGTAATATTATTATTATTATATTCGATTCAAAATTCATTCAGGACACGTTTTTATTTCATTTTCGATAATCTAATTCTCTTATTCTCTCTCTCTTTCTTTCTCTCTCTCTCTCTCTCTCTCCATACTTTTGGTTTTCACTTCCCATCACCCTCTACATCACACCCACCCCTCGTTTCCCCTTCCTCTCCCCTCATTTCCCCTCAAGGGTGCTCCTCCTCATTAACATACTGACGTTCCCATCCGCGGGGCGATTAACATTTTTTTTTCCTCCTCCTCAACCTCCTCAACCTCCTCAACCTCCTCCTCCTTCTCCTCCTCCTCCTCCTCCTCCTCTTCCTTTACCAACGTCAGTCTTTGTCTTCCTTCTGACGTAGGAATGAGTTGTCTTGAGTCAGAGGCCACGTGACTTGCTGGAGGGAAGGGACGGGTGGAGGGAAGGAAGAAAGACGAGGAGGAAGGGAAGTAAATGGGTGGAAGGAAAGAAGATGAAGAGAGATAAACTTGAAGAAAAACGGGCATAACAGGAGTGGAAAGGAGAATGGGACGAACGGAGGATGGGAGGGAAGGAAGTAAGGAGAAGGAAGGAGGGAGAAAGATGGTTTGGAGAAAGGGAGTGAAAGAGGGAGGGAGGGAGGGAGGAAAAAGTGGAGGTAAGACGGGGAGGAAATGACAACTATTCACTTGTGTAGGTAACGAGGGAGAGAGACGTGGGAGACGAGGCGTGGAGGAGGAGGAGGAGGAGGAGGAGGAGGAGGAGGAGGAGGAGGAGGAGGAGGAGGAGGAGGAGGAGGAGGAGGAGGAGGAGGAAGAAGGATAACGACAGCCATGAGAGTAGAATGTGGCAAGAACCATAATTCATTTTTGGAAAGTTTCTTATATTAAAAGTCGTAGTAAAGTTACGACGCATTTTTCAGCGAGCCAAAAAATGCATAAGTAAGAGAGAGAGAGAGACAGAGAGAGACAGCGAGAGGAAGAAAAAAAAATCATAATAATAAAAAACAATAATTCCAGATTCAGCTCCTTGAAATAAAAAAAAATAAAAAAAGTAAATAGATAAAACAGTGATAATCGAAACATTTTACTTTTAGAATTTACTGAAGAGAAAGAACTAAAAAAAAATAAATAAAAAAAAAAACATTACTCAGACTGACATTAATTAATCTACTTCCTTTGCGGTAAAAATATCCGTCCAGGACATTAATTCTAGGGAGGCAAAAATAGACCCAAGGGAAAGTACCCCTAAGATACACTGTTGCTTCCCCCGCCGGCCGCCCTTTCTAACCTCTGCCCGGGGACACCTTTGACCCTTAGAAATGCCACTCATTATGCTAAATTCATCCATCTCAACCACAGAGAGAGAGAGAGAGAGAGAGAGAGAGAGAGAGAGAGAGAGAGAGAAGATAATTGTCAATTTTCCTCTCTCTCTCTCTCTCTCTCTCTCTCTCTCTCTCTCTCTCTCTCTCTCTCTCTCTCTCTCTCTCTCTCTCTCTCTCTCTCTCTCTCTCTGTGTGTGTGTGTGGCTAGTAAGAGAGGCGTGGTCACGGAAATAATAAAATGTGACATAACTGAACAAGTGTAGCAATGTGAGGGGAGGGAGTAAAGGTGTGGCTGGTTAGGTGTAGTGTGACCAGAAGGATCGGAAAGGTGTGGCCGAAAGGAAGGTGCAGTGTAGCCTGATGGATGATTGAGAAAGTGTAGTGTGGCAGAAGTAAAGATGGGGTCATAAGGAAAGTGTAGTGTGACCATAAGGGAAGTGTAGTGAAGGGTGTGGCCGTATGATATAAGTGTGGGTGTGGTGTGGGTAGGCCAGGAGGAAGGGTGTGGACATATGATAGATGTAGGTATGGTGTGACCAGGAGGCAGGAGGCAGTGTAGGAGGCGGGTGTAGCAGTGAGTGTTACGCAGTGTTTTCATCAGGTTGCCTTCAGGGCCACAGAGGGGCCGTAAAAGCCGGGGTGTGTGTGTGGTAGTGTGCCGCAGTGCCAGCCCCACAGCCACTCACCTACACAATTCACGTCCTCGCTCACTCTCTCACCTTTATTTGCTACCTCGCCTTAACTCTCCGTCTACGAATGTTCCTTAAATACACGAATTTATCTGACAAACCTGAAAGGAATTCGTTAAAAGATCTATTCAACTTTTTTTGATCGCATGATTTTCATATATTTACTTTAAGTTCCTTTGTTTCGGCGGGCATCCTCTCCCCTCTTCCCTTTACCGTGCGTGTCTTTTATCTGTTCCTTTCTGGGCGACAGAGCTCACCTACACGCCTCAGTATCTCCGTTTCCTCAGTACATTATCATATTTATCCCCCATTCTCCCTCCCTCTGGCGGGCTTCCCGTCACTCCTGCGGCTGGCAGAAAACGTAGGTTCCCGGGAGAACGAGGACGTCGTGGGCTAACTATGGAAATTTTTCCTCCACAGCGGCCGTGTCGTCTTATCCAGCCAATATCAAACCTCACTTGCTCTCACGCTTACGAAATAAGGGCGATGGGAATTGGGAGATAGAGTCGCCCACCAAGTACTTACCATTCGGCCGATCGTATTCACGCCTCAAAACTTTCCCAATCTTCACGGCAATGAAACTTACTTTTTTTTTACACACACCCCACTCCTCTCTTACACTCTCTCTCTCTCTCTCTCTCTCTCTCTCTCTCTCTCTCTCTCTCTCTCTCTCTCTCTCTCTCTCTCTCTCTCTCTCTCTCTCTCTCTCTCTCTCTCTCTCTCTCTCGCTATCTCTTTCTCGACGTAGCAAGTAGTGATGGCAGGCGGCTGATAATACCTGAATATGAATATGAATTATTCATGTATTTCTACTGAGGAACGTTCGGCGAGATAGATATACCCGTATCAATCAGAGAGAGAGGGAGAGGGAGAGAGAGGGAGAGAGAGAGAGAGAGAGAGAGAGAGAGAGAGAGAGAGAGAGAGAGAGAGAGAGAGAGAGAGAGAGAGAGAGAGAGAGAGAGAGAAGAGAGAGAGAGAGAGAGAGAGAGATGATGACAAATACTAGCAGTCTGCGTGGCGTGGAGGAGGAAGGAGACAAGCTGGGTGTCTAGAGGAGGGAGAAGATGGATCAGTGGAGACGGAGATGCCGGAAAGAAGAGGAAAAAGAGGTGACGAACTCTTTTCGGGCAACGTGAGGCGAAAAGAAGGAAAGATGGAGGAAACGGAAAGAAAAATAAAGAACCGGAAAGAAAGTGTAAGATAAAGGGATGAGACCAAGAAAGGGAAGCAGATAAATCATAAAAATAAAATAATAATAAAACTTACGGCGAAAGCAAATAAAAATAAGGGAGAAAAATACACAACACGAAATAAACCAAAAAAATAAAAAAAAATAAAAAAAAATAGTAAAGACAAGAAAAGAAAGGAAAATAAAGAGAAAATGAGAATCAAGGTTTACATACCAACTTTGGTCATAAGGAGAGAGAGAGAGAGAGAGAGAGAGAGAGAGAGAGAGAGAGAGAGAGAGAGAGAGAGAGAGAGAGAGAGAGAGAGAGAGAGAGAGAGAGAGAGAGAGAAAGGCTACCACTACCACGAAGAGAGATGGAGGAAAGGCAGGACTGGAGGTAGGTGGAGGGAAACGAGGAGAGGTCTATGGAAGAGGAAACGAGAGGGGAGGCGTTTGATGGCGCTACGCTTGATAACCTTGACCTAATATCAACGCCCCATCACCCCCGCACCCTTCTGCCTCTCCTCCACCTGATTATTATTACCAAAGTTATTCCCCCTCAGGATACACCAGCGTGGAACTCTTCTATAGTATCATCCTCTATACTATTTTTTTGTTACTTTAATATTTTCCATTAATTCGTTTGTATAGGTATTTGTTGTTCAATCTAACTGTTTCCTGCCAATACGTTGCCAATGAGAAGGTGGGTGAGGAGAAGCCTTACTCTTTTATCTGAGCTTCCCATGTAGTTTCTATCATACAAGTTGAGTAGTCCAACGTTTGTTCCTCCTGTGTATTTTTAAGTAATCCTCCTCCTCCTGATCCTTCAACATGTACACGCACACGCACACACACGCACACGCACACACACACACACACACACGTTACACATAGGTTTCAAAGACCTATATATAAAAAAAAAGAACATTCAATCAATACCCACATTTTCAATCCTTCATCTTACTTTATGAATTTACGTTTAATTTCTAAGACTACCAGGATATTGAACCATCATGACACTCGACACTTAACACTAGTGACTGATATCAAGCCTATCATTATCTCCTCCTCCTCCTCCTCCTCCTCCTCCTCCTCCCTCCTCCTCCTCCTCCTCCTCCTCCTCTCAATGGACCGAAACAAGAGGCCCGTCTCCCGCCAATAACTGGAGGCCACCCATTGTTTAACATGCTGCAAGTCGGTCTCACGTGGTTCTCAACTTTACCCTCCCTCTGGCCTCATTGTAAAGGAAGTTAGGCTGAGTTAGGTTGTCAACTACACATGGTCTCGCCCGGAATACGAATGCTCTGTGTGTGTGTGTGTGTGTGTGTGTGTGTGTGTGTGTGTGTGTGTGTGTGTGTGTGTGTGTGTGTGTGTGTGTGTGTGTGTGTTATATATAATGTTCTTTCCTTAAATAACGTAAAAGAGCAAACTCATTTACCTTTAAGAGTGAACATCCTCACCGTATTGATTCATATAGTCAAGGATCACTTCAGACTTTTTTTTTTTTAGTTCTTTTTATCTCCTTGTTCCTGCATGAAGCACAACAATGTCTGCCCGGGAAGGAGGTGGAGCTTTTGATCTATTTTAAGAACACACTAGAGATTGACAAAGAGGACCCACCCCCCACCCCATACACACCCATACACACCCATACACAGTTTCAGAAGCTCAAACACCATAGATAAAGACTAAGAGGATGAGACGCAAAGAGAGAGAGAGAAAAAAAAAAAGATAACGGAAGCACATTGACGAAAGGAGAGAAAAATAAAGTAAATTAGAGTAAGAGAAAGACACAAGAGCAGCATAAAAAATTTGGTCACGTACAGGCAAGAAGAGAAAGACTTTTATTAAGAGGAAACACACATAATGTCACCAGCATAAATGGAGGAGGAGGAGGAGGAGGAGGAGGAGGAGGAGGAGGAGGAGGAGGAGGAGGAGGAGGAGGAGGAGGAAGAAAAGGAAGAGGAGGAGAGAGAATAATAATAGCATAGTCGGCCTCAGAAAACAAACAATGCAAGGCAAGAAAAAAACAATTCGCCACATTTTGTATCACACTCGCGCTCTCCTCCACTCTTATCGCTGCCCTTACCCCCCCCTCCCCCCCCACCTAGCCTCCACTTCATGCAAGCCTCAAATGCCCTCCTCTTCCTGACCTCCACGCCTCTTCTCTCCATCTTCTCCACCTTCGACTACCCCCCCCAAAACCTTACCCCCCCCACCCTCCCTCAGCCTCCTCCAAGCAAAGAATGAAAAATAATACAGACGAGAAAACTTGATACAAAAGATAGCAAGGAACAAGAGAAGGGAGAAGGAAAAAAAAACACATTGCAAGAAAGCATTTGGAAACTCAGTAGTGACTTGAAAAGAATGAAAGGAGGAGGTAAACAATGAACTGATCTTTTATTCAATTGCTTACATACAAGAACCGTTGAATTAAAAGGGCGATATTGCTTTCTTTTAATCACAGCAAAAATACTTCGTGCTCGCTATTCAACAGTTCTCATTTTTCTTTGCCTTAGGTTTATTGCCAGTTCCTTTCTCTTTCTAATTCATTTCCTTTCCTTTCCTTCACCTACAGCTGCTTTACACTCTTCACTTCTTACCTGCCACCTCTTAGCTATGTCCTTCTACCTTACAGTTCATCACTACAGCACATCTATCCTTCTATCCATCCCTACACAGCTCTATACACACAACACAATGTCTATCTTAGTCTACACTGGATACTCCCTTGTTCTGCCTTCCCCGCACTAGCTAGATGCAGGTTACTGATTCCAGCATATCCGCTTCCACCTGTCCAGAGCAACAAGGCTCCCAGAATGAAGCCCAGAGCAGGGGTACAAGCTCTGATTTCCGATGACAGGGAGAGAGAGAGAGAGAGAGAGAGAGAGAGTCTTCACAGCAACATATTTACCGTTGGAGCTATCTTATCTCTCATATTATTTCACACCACAATTCTCTCCCTCCTCCTGCCTCCCTCTCCCCTTTCCTTCCCTCCTACCTGCCTCCCTCTTTTTCTCCCCCTCTTTGCCTTCCTCTACCCTTTCTCCCTAACTTAATACTTGCCTACCTCCCTTCTTCTTCTCTTCTCTCCTCTTCCATTATTACCCTACTCACGAATTCGCTCACAAAAGCAATTATGGTAACGATAGAGCGCGGGAAAGAAATCGAATGAAGAGTAAGAAAGGAATTGAATAAAGAGAAGTAAAGGAATTCAACACGATATCTTGACTTTATATTATTCTTTTAGGTTTCTATGAAATTTTTATCTGCAAGCGTATTTTTTTTTTCCTTTTGATGTTCAGTTCAACACACAAGGGAGGAAGGGTAGTGGGGATCTCTCTTATATAATCGGATGAGGCTTACTTACTCTGTCCTCCCGTGGGGCATACAGGAACAGACTGTAATTCTCTTCAACTCTCCCATACTCTTGGCCCACATTCTCCCCTAAACTTCACAAACACGTCTTAATATTCCCGAAGTTAGCCGTAAGATGGTGAATAAGTTTTACCCTTTCATGCCTACAACTCTTCATTTTTAGCTTATTGTTATTTATTTATCTTCCATAACTTGTCGGGAAGAGTGAATTAACTTTTTTTTTATCACACACGTTCAATATTTCTTTTTTTCACTTTTCCAATAAATATGTCCGATTCTTGTGAAACTTTGAGGGTGAAATTTAATCATTGGGTGTTACGTTGCACTATAAAACAGGATATCAAAATCACATTACCTAACACTCTAAACGGGAAGAAGTTTACTCTCTTTTATATTTATGGCATATAAGGGATTAAGTTTACCATTATAACTTGTAAGATAACTAATACATATAAAAAAGAAAGTTGCTCTAATCTTTCTCTCTTATTTATCTAGTTTTCCTATCTCCCCCCTTCACCATTTTCTCTCGTCCTTCCCTTCCTTACACAACAGCGTCGGTGGCCAAAAACAAACCATCTCTCATTAGCAAACATAATTTATCACCGTAAGAATCCTCCCACTAAGCAGAGTCTATTCGTGTCCATTTGTCATAATAAAGTGCGTGTCTGCATTACACACGCAGTCAGCGGCCGACACCAAATATAACACCACACCAAAAATCACCACCACAGTATACGTTGCCAAATATAAAATTCCTTCCTCAGCTTTATGTTAATCCTTATAGTATACCTTCATCTTAGATCTTAAAATGTTGATATAATGTCTAATAGAATTCATATAGGCGTTGTCATGTATCAAAACAGTGCCAAGGGAATTCTAATTACATTGTGTGATTCATTAACATCATCACATCAATGTAGTTATAAGTAAACAACATCACACTTCCCTCTCACGGCTCCCCCACTTCTTCCCTCCCTCGCCATAACGCTTCCCTTACCACCCCGGTTTAGCAGCCACATCCCCGTCAGGTAAAGGCACCGTGTTAATTAGGAGAAGCAAACAGAATGGCACCTTTGTACTCACCAATCTAGAACACCTGCAGTAACAACGTACCTGTAATGATGGAGAATGTTATGTTAGAGAAAAATTACTATTGAATTTACTTTCACTTTACAAATGATAAACACAAATGCATACATACATATATACATACATACTTACTTACTTATTAACATACATACATACATCATACATAGATACACATGAATATACACATAAAACCGAAATTGGAACTTGTAAAAAGAGAAATAAACAAAAAAAAACTGGTCTATAGAGCATAAATATACATACATAAATACATATTTTTCAGTATAATATATCCTATAATCTTACTCTTTCTCTGGCTCTCTGGCTCTCTGGCTCTCTCTCTCTTTTTTTTCTCTCTTCTCCTCTCCTCTCCTCTCCTCTCCTCTCCTCTCCTCTCCTCTCCTCTCCTCTCCTCCTTGAACCTCGTCCTTATCCTCGTCCTCACCCCGTCATCGCCTACACTTGACTTTCTTCCAAGTCTTAAATGGCCAATTAAACGACCTCCATCTTCCTTCATTTTCCTCCGGCAAGACTACGCAAGGGGGAACAATTTTGTGTTGTTATCTCTCATCTCTCCTCCATTTACCTTCCCCTTTATCTTTTGCTTAATTGTATCTGCATTGTTCAAGGTCAATCTCTCTTCTTGTTCGAGTATTTATTGTTGGATGTAGAAGAGAAATATGATGATAATGATGATGATGATGATTAGGAGAAGGAGGAGGAGGAGGAGGAGGAGGAGGAGGAGGAGGAGGAGGAGGAATAAAGAAAAAACGAAGGAGGAGATTATGAAGAAAATAATATCAAAAACAAAAATAACAGCAACATGCACCCTCGCTTATCTTAATACCCACGTAGAAAGAACCACACGAGGGGGAACACACACACACACACACACACACACACACACACACACACACACACACACACACACACACACACACACACACACACACACACACACACACACACACACACCTTATTTGCCACCCAACACAATCATCACCAAACATTATCATCACACATCATATTGAAGTCAAAACAAAAATATTACCCCATCACCTCCTTAAGCTAATTCCTGACCCTTAATGGAAACTAAAAAACCATGCATAAAGGAGTTTAGATCACCACTTTTCTATATACATAACGACAGTAATGCAATAACAGATAAAAAAAAGTACATTTGACATAACCAAGAAACCTAATGATTCTCACTCAATGACTTTTTCAAATTATTTTCTCTACCATTTTTTTATATATTTTTTTTCTTTTCCTTTTTTGAGGGAGACATAATTTCGTTTATGAGCAAAGTTTCCGTGTAATGTGTGGCCGGGACAGGGGAACCATTTTTTTCGTTACTGCGTTATTTCTGGCTAAGGGAGGTAGGGCAGGCTCCTGGTGGTGGTAGTAGTGGTGGTGGTGGTGGTGGTGGTGGTGGTGCTGCTGGTGCTGGTGCTGGTGGTGGTGGTGGTGGTGGGCTCTCGGTGTAAATAAGTTGGGAGGGAGGAAAGTTTGGTGTGGACGTGCTTTCAGGGAGCTTCTGCCTCTTCTTCCCTCCTCCAAGAACCATGAAGATACGTAGGGTGTTCAAGTATTCTCTAAGAGGTTGTGTTAGGGTGGCAGAATGGGTCTTCAGTAGTGGTGGTAGTGGCAGTGGTGGAAGAAATAGTAGGGTAGTAGTAGTCACGAAGGAGGTGGTGAAAGTGGAGGAGGAGGAGAAAGAGAAGGTAGTAATAGTAGTAGTAGTAGTAGCAGTTGTTGTTATTGTTGTATTTTTTGAAGTAGTAGTAGTAGTAGTAGGAACAGTACCATTAGAAAAATATGTTTAACACGTATACACAATACAGTACCTAGTTGTGTAATTGTGAAAGTTTATTTAAATTAGCATATAATAACAAATTCATAATCTTGAAGAAAGTTTGCTATGTGTATCTCTCTCTCTCTCTCTCTCTCTCTCTCTCTCCTCTCTCTCTCTCTCTCTCTCTCTCTCTCTCTCTCTCTCTCTCTCTCTCTCTCTCTCTCTCTCTCTCTCTCTCTCTCTCTCTCTCTCTCTCTCTCGCAATCTATATAACACATATAAACACAAACAAACAAACAAATACAAACAAACACACACACACACACACACACCCACACACACACACACACACACACACACACAACCACACACACACCCACACACACACCCACACACACGTTAAAACAATGGAGATTCACAATGCAGTAATTAATATATATGACAATAATTTTTCGTGACGTCCAAACTCGGCGCTGCGCTTTCCCAAATACCCACAGCGTCCGGCAGCCATTTTGTTGAAGTAATTAGCAGGTGATAAATGAAGGTAATGTCAGTCGCTGATGGATGATACAGGAAGCCAAATATTAAAATTGAGTTGGTGGTAAGGACCCATTCATCCTGCGAGAGAGAGAGAGAGAGAGAGAGAGAGAGAGAGAGAGAGAGAGAGAGAGAGAGAGAGAGAGAGAGAGAGAGAGAGAGAGAGAGAGAGAGAGAGTTGCTGAGAATACAGTAAACACAGCAGGTGATTAACGACTTTCTTAAATACCATGGCAGCGTTAGCCTTCCTTAAGTCATTTGTCAAGGTGTTCTTGCCTCTTGCGGGAACAACAACACATGAGGGAAGAGGAGGAGGAGGAGGAGGAGGAGGAGGAGGAGGAGGAGGAGGAGGAGGAAAAGAAAGGAACAGGGAAAAAAATAGGAAAGACCAAAGAGCGAAACAAAAGATGAGTAGAAATACGAGCATTACAAAAATATATAAAAGAAAATGCCAAGGTATCATAGTAATCATCAGACTAAACGTAATTCAAAATCAATTTACTAAAACCTCAATTTATAGAAAAAAGGGATATGACGCGTTAAGAATACATAAGAAAGAATTTAAAGATAACTTCCATTTTGCTCACTTTTTTCACCCTCCCCTTCTCAAAACCTCCCCAAACACACACAGACACAGGCAAACACACAAAAAATCCCATTACCACATTTTCTCGCCCTTCTCCTTCCACCCTCACATCAATCACGATCTCTCAATCCCTCCCTCACATCAATCCTCTTCGTATCTTCTTCCACCTGCCAGTATCCTCGTCCGTCTCGCCGTCCACCCACCCTTGCACACCCTCACCCGCTGTAATCCCTTAAAATCTCCTCATCCCCAGGAATATGAGGTCCACATTATGCTCTTTCATGACTCCTGAATTGTGTAGCCAAAAAAATAATGGTCTTTGGTCTTTGTTCCCAGCATAACGGTGTGTCAGGTCAGGTGCAGGAAGGGTTATCTGCCGGTGGCGTCATGTGGTCCCCCAGGCAGAGTCAACCTTATCTCTTTCTTCCTTTCAAAGCTGTGAGGTTGAACTGTGCGTCTGTTGGTTAGTCTTGGTTCATCTACTTAATGCAAAGTGTTCAACAGTGTTCCTTGGGTGTAGTTTTTGTTTTTTTTCTATTTTTTTCTTATCTTATGTACCCCTCGGTCTGCTAACTTCCTGATAACAAGTAATCATATTCGGTTTCTATTTCATTTGTGTTTGTCTTGCACAAATACATTTGGTGTTCTTAAAAGGGTACTTACTATTCTACTACGTCACTTTTATCTATCTTTTATATACTCATATTTGTCTAATTCGCGTAAAACGTTTACTTTGGCACATATGAATGTCATGTAAATATTATGAATATGAATACAAATGCAGATAAAACATTATGTACATATCATAAATTTATTATTTGCATATCATATTTTATGAATAAAACTACTCGGAAATGCGTAATTCATTCTCTTTGTGATATCAAATGCTCTCTGCAACAGAACAAAAGGCTTACTGGTACCATGCCAATCTATACAAAGCTCAACATTATATTAAAATACTCGCCAAAATGTTATAATACGTTGTGATGCTTGATCGAAATGGATTATATTAACAATGTGTATGTACGCGTTGAAGTAAATGAAATGTTAATTAAGAACTCCGTAGACTTTACATAAAAACTAGTAATATTTTCTTGTTTTAGCGTATATCTTAGTCTCTATCAGGCAACCTGGTGTAGTAATGCACTAGTAACTCAGAGTCCTACCTTTTCTATTTCAATATACTACGAAAAAGCCACGAAATTTATATATTCAAAATCCCCAGGTCGCGAGAACAAATAATGACAGTAAAACGAGGAGACAAGACAAAGTATGTATACGAACATTTATTTCTACATCGCTGCCTAGGCCACTCAATGGATTAGTATTTGTAAAATTAGTACAAAAAGCATCGGGAACAATATATGGATAGTGCTGCAAGCTTAATTTTTGTAATGCATGTAACACGAGGCTGCGAGTCCTGCCGGGCCGATGCTCCGTGTTGTAATGTATAATGTTGAGTCTACAACAGCGTCGAACACGTGTAGGACGCTGTGTTGCTTCAGTTTAATGCGAATATTTAATTAATATAACATGGCCAAGCATCATAATTTTTGGTACTAGTATCAGCTGCAGAAATGGTAGTAGTAGTAGTAGTAAATTATATTATATCACATTAGCAATATCACATTATTTACATTACATTATCTATATCATATTACTCATATTACATTATACACCAACCCATGTACCCTCCAAACACACACACACACACACACACACACACACACACACACACACACACACACACACACACACACACACACACACACGTGATCCTGGTGCTT
The DNA here is from genome assembly GCA_029783475.1 of Metacarcinus magister. NCBI lineage: Eukaryota > Metazoa > Arthropoda > Malacostraca > Decapoda > Cancridae > Metacarcinus > Metacarcinus magister. The sequence continues at coordinate 1,827,035 of JAPQNM010000016.1, forward strand.
GATACAGAAGTGAAAATGTCTGACAGAGATCCCCTTTCCATCCAACACAGACAGACCATCATGAGTTCTATATCCTGACAGTCACGTATCCAATCTTATAGTTGTCAGCCCAGGTATGCATCACACAGGTACAAAATTAGTGTGATTATAATATTTCAATAAAGAATTAAATCAAATCAGGAAAAGTGTAGGCCAAAAAAAATTTACTTGAAAGACCAGATGTACAATAACGGGTCTTCTAAAATAGTACTTTCACAAATTTAAGTAAAAAAAAAAAAATAAATAAAAAGTATAAAAATGTATGTGTTAAACGTACGTCAATTCAACAACAAACACATCAACACAAAGAAGTAACAACATCGTAAAGGCCCAAGGAAGCATTGCACTTGAGGGGAGGAGCAGCGAGGTGAGGTGAGGTGAGGTGAGGGCTGGCGGCGGGGCATCATTAGAGCAGTAATGAGGTGAACCACAAAACAAAGACAGGTCGTAAGGACACCTGAGATACTCTACCTCCTCCCTCCTCTCCTAGGGGACTTCTGCTGGAGTAGGACACACCATTACTCCAGAAAACTCATGCTGAGGTAATGGGCGAGCGTTGTACCACCTCATTACATCCAGTTGTTGGTGAATTTGATATGACGACCAATTATAATGGAAGGGTAATGGCTCTCTT
>JAPQNM010000016.1:1830207-1850207 GCA_029783475.1 Metacarcinus magister
TCCTCCTCCTCCTCCTCCCGCCTTTGTCTCTTCTTTCAATGTATCAGTGAAGAACAAAGGTGACATATTGCAGGTGTTTTGATAATGGTTCGAACTTTTGGGCTGAAAGTGATCAGTCCCGCAGCCCTGAACACCTCATTAACAGCGGTCCATTGAGGGATCCCTTCAGTCTGGGCCAAGAACCTTCCAAATGACGAACGTTGTAAAGATAGGCTAAAGAAAAGTCACTGAATTAATTACCGCTTTGCTGATTCGACTTTCAACAATATCTCTCTCTTTTCTCTCTTTTTTTTTCTTCTCTCTCACTCTCTCTCTCTCTCTCAAGGTTTTCTTTTGGTAACTGTGTGTTTTTCTTTGTCTTGATGTATGTCTTTAATCTTCGTTAGAGGAAAGGTATTGTGGTTCGTCCTTTATGGAATTAATGAAGTATAAGGAAGCAGAATAAACTTGATGTAATATTAACTTAGTGAAAAGTTGTCTCCTCATCTTCTTCCGTCACTTTCATCGCAAGATATTTTTTCCACTTCGTCCTCCTCCTCCTCCTCTTTTTCTTTTTCTACATTTCCTTTCTTCTCTTCATTTATCTTCCTCCTATATTCCATCTCTCCTTCAATTACTTTCTTCTTTTCATCTTACTTCTTCTATTCCCTCATTCTTCCTACCTTCATTTCTTTACTCTCTTCATTCCCCTTCCTAATGTATTCCCTCCCTCTTCCCTCATCCCTGCTCGAGTCCTCTTCACTTCACTACTCTTGTTACTCTCCTTTCCTTCCACTTTGCTGTCCTTTTGTCCCTATCGAGTATATACTTTAGTAGTCGAGTGAAGCCAAACGGACAGCCTCGTTAGGTCTAGTAGGACTGTTCTATCAGTTGTTTTTTTGTACTCCTTTGTATTCCAACGCACTGCACATAGCTAGAGTCAGAGAAATAAGACCTCTAACCATAACCTAACCAAACCTAGACTAACCTAACCTAACCTAACCTAACCTAACCTAACCTAACCTAACCTAACCTAACCTAACCTAACCTAACCTACCCTAACAAGACCCCTAAACCTAACCTTACCAAGCCTAACCTAACCTAACCTAATTAAGGCTAAACACTACCACAAAGAGCATTATCCTATACAAACATTCACCTCCACTTCTATGTTCTAATGCGCCCTGGTACCACTACACACACTACACCCACTACACCCACAGACCGTCCACTACACTCATCAAGTAAAGAGTGTTCTGTTATTCTTAGAGTTACGAACAAAGAGTAAAAGGGGACGCCACACGGGTCATTTATCTTCGTGTTGGTTTTGGGCAGAAATTCATCGCGTCGCACCAGTGATCAATGTCTTAATCAGGGGACAATGTTTTACGTAAGTGTGTGTGGGTGTGGGTGTGTGTGTGTGTGTGTGTGTGTGTGTGTGTGTGTGTGTGTGTGTGTGTGTGTGTGTGTGTGTGTGTGTATTTACTCTCTCTCTCTCTCTCTCTCTCTCTCTCTCTCTCTCTCTCTCTCTCTCTCTCTCTCTCTCTCTCTCTCTCTCTCTCTCTCTCTCCTCTCTCTCTCTCTCTCTCTCTCTCTCTCTCTCTCTCTCTCTCTCTCTCTCTCTCTCTCTCTCTCTCTCTCTCTCTCTCTCTCTCTCTCTCTCTCTCTCTCTTCCAATCCATTTCTGAAAGCCTCTCCTTCCCCTTCCATCCACTTCCTTCATCTTCATGGAATTCGTGTATCCTCCTCCTCCTCCTCCTCCTCCTCCTCCTCCTCCTCCTCCTCCTCCTCCTCCTCCTCCTCCTCTTCTTCCTCTTCCTCTTCCTCCTCCAATGTGTCACTCCTCCTCCACAGCCTTGAGAGCTTTACGATATGACTTGCCTCCTCCTCAAGCTATCACCTTGAGGAGGACTCAACTGTGGAGGAGGAAGAAGAAGAGGAAGAAGAGGAGGAGGAGGAGGAGGAGGAGGAGGAGGAGGAGGAGGAGGAGGAGAAGAAGAAGAAGAATGAAACGACGAAGTGAAAGGGCAACACAAAGAATAATCCAACAAAGGAGAGAGAGAGAGAGAGAGAGAGAGAGAGAGAGAGAGAGAGAGAGAGAGAGAGAGAGAGAGAGAGAGAGAGAGAGAGAGAGAGAGATATTATACACAACAAAAACAAAAAACAAAAATAAAAAATAGTATACTGGACACGATATTAATGAGGATCCGTGACCACACAACAACAACAACCACCAAAAAAAAACTCCAACAGCATTGAAAAGAAAGGAAATGCAAGTGTCAGGACCCGTCACAATGCGGAGCCAAGTGAAGAAATGCGTAAAAGAAGAAAAAAGAAAAAGAAAATAATACGAAGAAGAAGAAGAAATAGATGGCGGGTGAGGAAAGGAGGGAGGAAAAAAAAGAGGAAAAGGAAGGTTTCAGGAAGTGTCAGACAGCGTTCTAAGGAAAAGAAGGAAGGAAGGAGGGAAGGATGATAGGAGGGCAGGAAGAAAGGAAGGAAGGAATGAAGAAGGGAAGGAGGATAGAATAGTAGGAAGGAAGGAAGGAAGGAGGGAATGAAGGAGGGAAGGAGAGTAGAAGGGTAGGAAGGAAGGAAGGAATGAGGGAGAGTAAGGAACGCAGGATAGGAGGAAGGGGACACTGCAGAAGAATTTCATAACATCACGGACATAACACCGCAGCGGGAGGGAAGGGAACCACAAACTGAATGAAATTATCCAAGTCTTTCAGAAGAGAATTTAGTAACTTTACCTTTCTTCCTATGCTCCCCTCAGCCTCCAACACTAACATTACTACTACTTGTCTTCCTCCCTTCTTTCCCTTCCTCCTCCTCCACCCGCCCCACCCCCCCTCAGTGTAAAAAATGTTCCTGTCTTCTCCCTAAATAACGCGGTGTCAAGACAAGGTGACGCCCGAGGAATTTTCACAAGGAATTTTAACACCTTTCATAAAACGTAATAGTTATTTATATAATAGTACATATCGCTTGGAAGGAGAGCCTGGGAGTGTGTGTGTGTGTGTGTGGGTGTGGGTGTGGGTGTGTGTGTGTGTGTGTGTGTGTGTGTGTGTGTGTGTGTGTGTGTGTGTGTGTGTTCGTTTCCAATCATTAATTATCGTGCAAAGAAAAAAAAATACATCGAAACATAATTTATCACACACCAAAAGGCAACTAACTAACTAACTTGACTGCCAATAATGAATAGAGAATCAAACGAATTTAAAGAAAAGAAAAATATATATTGAAAATTGAAGAGAAAAAATATATATTGAAAAAAAGAAGAGAAAAAAAAGAAGAGCAGATCAAAAGGATTTATTGCGGCAAACACTTTATTTCAACAGACATCGCAGTGCTATTAATTATCTACTCTCTCGCTGTCATTGAAATGGAGTGATATTTTTTTCTCTCCAGAGTAAAATAACGTTTGTAATTAAATTTAACTTCCCTTCCCACTGGAGGAGGAGGAGGAGGAGGAGGAGGAGGAGGAGGAGGAGGAGGAGGAGGAGGAGGAGGAGGAGGAGGAGGAGGAGGTGAATGATACTGCGGTTCAGGCTGGAAATGGTAGGACACGAATGGGAGTCAGTAAGGGTGTGCGTCTGTCACCCCGTCAGTCAGTCAGTCAGTCAGTCAGAAAAAGGGGAAGTGAGAATGAGAGAGAGAGAGAGAGAGAGAGAGAGAGAGAGAGAGAGAGAGAGAGAGAGAGAGAGAGAGAGAGAGAGAGAGAGAGAGAGAGAGAGAGAGAGAGAGAGAGAGAGAGAGAGAGAGAGAGAGAGAATAGGGTGGCAGAAAGATAAATACATACATGCAAAGAAAGACAGACAGTCAACCAAACAGACCAAACCGCCAGACTGACAACAGACAAATGGATTCAGAAAACTAAAAAAAAAATGACTGAGGGATGAAACGTCAAAAAGAAACCGAAAAATGATACCAGACTATGCCCCCAAAGAAAATAAAAAATAGACGAAGTAGAAGTACCAGGACACATAACAAACAAAGTGCGAGTGTGTGTGTGTGTGTGTGTGTGTGTGTGTGTGTGTGTGTGTGTGTGTGTGTGTGTGTGTGTGTGTGTGTATATGTGTGTGTGTGTGTGTGGGAAACGTGAGGCAGAGCAGGAGTGAGTCATGGGGTGTCACTGCCAGATGCGCAATAAACGTCAAAGCGGGAAGGAAGGCTAGGGCTAAGACAACTCCCGGTAAAGAGTCACACCGAGTCAGGCTCAGGCGACTAGGAACAAAAACTCCCAAAAAATGCAATAAATGTAAAGAAGTGTCACGTAATATTCCACAATGAGTCTGCGAGAGTTAGTGGGAGTCAGTCAACGAGAGACGCAATAAATGTCGCAGTGGGAATGCTAAATAGTAGAGAGGAGGAGGAGGAGGAGGGGGGGAGAGGCGTGAGTCAGTTAGTCCAAGAGTGGCAGTAAACGTTAGGTGGGGCTGTGGAGGAGTGTCGAGAGTGCTACAACCTACTGGGTGGGGAGGGGGGAAAGGAGGGTCGTAGTGTGTGTCAGGGCGGCGGTGGAGTGGGCGCGAGTCTCATGGAGTGCCAAGAAGTGCCGGGGAGTGCCACACGACGCACGACTATAATACTAAGGAGCCAGACGAGTGAGACGAGTGTAAAGGGAGCCGCGTCAATTAGCTCCTACATGTGGGACTCCTCGTAACCACACGTCATCTGTAGCAGCCTTCAGGAGTGCCACACAGGACCCCTTAAACACCCTCTACTCCCATAGTGCCAAAAAATGTCCGAAAGTGCCAGAGTTTTCGAAAAGGATACGGGACAGTAGCAAAGGAGTTCTGGATGAGGTAAAAAGTAGCGGGGAGTGCCAGAAAGGAAGTGGGAAGTGCCTCTGAGTGCCAGCCGTGCGTGGAGATGGCGGAGGGCCAGGGATGCCACCGACCCCCCTTTGGTGCCATTAAAATTCCGAGGCCTCCTGGTGGTGTGAGGTCAGACTACGTTGATGATCTTGTGTGGAGAGCTTGACCAGGTGGAGAGTTCCCTGTCTGGAGGCGAGGACGGGTGATGAGGGGGAGGGGAGGGGAGAAGCAGTCAATCAGTCAGTCAGTCAGTCAGTCAGTCAGTCAGTCAGTCAGTCAGTCAGTCAGTCGTCCTTTAGGGTTTGATGATAACTGTGTGTGTGTGTGTGTGTGTGTGTGTGTGTGTGTGTGTGTGTGTGTGTGTGTGTGTGTGTGTGTGTGTGTGTGTGTGTGCAACAGCGTGCGTCACAGGTCTTATCTATTGGTCCCGCGGCACACTATCTATACTCTGCTACGATACATTTTTAAATGGTACGTTTTATTTAGACGGAAAACTTACTGATTGAAATGAAAATTGCCAATATAGTTGACCTAACACAAGTTCATCAATGACCTGACCAGCATGTCACCTTTTCTGAGACCAAAACACGACCGAGCCTGACCTTCCTCACCCTACCTGACCTTCCTCACCCTACCTGACCTCCATCACTCTACATCACACTTTACACACCTTTTTCTTCTACTTCTATTCCTGGAGCCTCCAACACACACACACACACACACACACACACACACACACACACACACACACACACACACACACACACACACACACACAAGGGACGGTATGGTTGGAAAAACAGAGAAAGCTTCAGTACGTAACAAATATAAAAAAAATACAGTTTAAAGCTTAATACCTTGCAGAGTTCAAAGCTTATCCTAACACCGGATACGCTTCACTACGTACAAAGTTCCCTTGCCAGCCTTCATGTGTCTCTTATCGACATGAAGCACCACTGCAAGATAAACAGTGAATCGCACTTCAAACATTCATCACTGATACCATTCATAACAACCCCAGAGACACACGAGACACATGATAACACCGATAAAACAACCACATTCTAACGCCTGATTTAAACCGAAACTTATAATCGACTAGGAGGAAAAGTATCTACCGCTGATAAAAGGTGAAAAAACAAATGACTTACGACACATAAACACTACTTTCTCCAGGTATCACACGACATGACTGATAGAGCACTGATTACAAAATGAACATCAGCTGATAAACGTAAGATGACACAAGACATATAACACTATCACGTGTGTCTCATTCATAAAGCTGCCCAACAAGGGAGTAACAACAATGAGCGACACCAAGCGAGTGAAGTAATATTCCCGGAACAATGGTCTTGGAAGGGAATTTAATGCCTTATAAAAAGTTGCGTGTGGAATAGAACTTAATTCCACTATTGTTTCCACGTACAGCAGTGGGGGAGGAAAAGGAAGAGTAGCAGGAGGGAAAATATGGAGGATTAGAAGGAGGAGGAGAATCAATGTGCTAAAATGCTGTTCTTTTCACGAGGAGAGAAACAAAGTTAATGAATTTTGGGAAATCTTGGAAACTAAAAATTAAGAAGAAAAGAAAAAAACTCAGATTATAAAGGAAGAAAAGAAAACTATGCATAATAAAAGAGAATTAAGCCCAAACAGGAAAAAATAAATATACGCATAAATTAACAGAATCTATAGGTGGACATGGAATTGATAGACTGATAGACATATACATAGACGGATAAATAGATAGATAGATAGAGAGATAGATAGACAGATAGATAGACACACCAATACAAGGATAATAAAAATAAAAACAAATCAGATAAGGAGACAAAAATAGAGATAAATAAATAGATAGATAAATACAAAAGAATAGATACATAGATACCTACATAGATAAATACATGAACCAAAAATTAGCCTCAAACAAAAATATATTCAATACAAATAAAATCAAACACAATCCTCTTATAGCTTCCTCCTCCTCCTCCTCCTCCTCCTCCTCCTCCTCCTCCTCCTCCTCCATCTCCTTGGCACTTACATATTTCCCTATCCAATAAAAAGTGCGGAAGAGGGGGTTCAAGGGGGGGGGGATTACGAGAAGGGAGACTGGCAGCTTCCCTATAGACAAAAAAGAAAAGAAAATATATCTAATAAAAAAATAATAATAAGAATAAAAAAAAACATTCGTTCACCCACGCCCGGCCAACCACCAATAGGAAGCCGCCTCTTCATTTTCCTGTTACCTCATTGGCTGGCTATTTTTTCTCTTCATAGGTCTTCGCTCTTGTCTGTCAAAGTTATGTAATGGTAAGGAGTGAAGAAATGTGAGACGATCCGATGCAATATGAACAGTGATGGAGGTGGGGTGAACGAAGACTCATTCAGTACACGGCAGTCAAAAATAAATAAATAAATAAATAAATAAATAAATAAATAAATAAATAAATAAATAAATAGATAGATAAATAAAATAAAATTAAAGTAAATGATGAATTAAATAAACGAATATATAAATTGGAAAATGTGAAAATAGCTTATAAATAGAAAAAAAAGTCATAAAAAAAAGATTATCAGAATTTTTTTTTAAATGTTAAATAAAAAGTTAAAAATAAAGAAACTCAATAATTCCGCAAAACTAAAACGATAATATTAAAAAAAAAACAATCTCAATATTAATAAACACCTATCTTATCCTATACACTTTCATATCAAACAAAAAACAAATAATAAAAGATACACTCCTAATAAGAACTTCATAATAATCCCAAGACCAGAGTTCCAGGTAAAAGGAGATGGAAAAAAGAGGACACAGGTAGGCATAGAAACAGGTGGAGCAGGGAGGAGCGGGGAGTCACTTCGAATAACACTAGAATATTCAGCGGCAGCCACGGAACGCTTTACCCAAGTATCGAGTTTTGATGTTTTTTATCTTTGAATCGGTAAACACAGGCTGGCATAGTGAGAGAGAGAGAGAGAGAGAGAGAGAGAGAGAGAGAGAGAGAGAGAGAGAGAGAGAGAGAGAGAGAGAGAGAGAGAGAGAGAGAGAATACCATAGGAATCTAGAAGTATGGGAAGACCGACGACCAGAAAGTGAAAATGAGGGATTCAGACTGTGGTGGTGGTGGTGGTGGTGGTGGTGTTGCGGTGACGTGGTGGTGACGTGGGACAGTCTCAGAGGAAAGGCACGGACCGCTAATACACGCCTGGCCGCACCACCGCGCTCCACACACACCCATGTCGCGCGCGTGTGTGTGTGTGTGTGTGTGTGTGTGTGTGTGTGTGTGTGTGTGTGTGTGTGTGTGTGTGTGTGTGTGTGTGTGTGTGTGTGTGTGTGTGTGTGTGTGTGTGTGTGTGTGTGTGGCCGCAGGTTTGTCTAGCTTCACTGCACCCGCACACTTTATTGACCAATCGGCTTTATGCAACGTGGAGACCGCCCGGTTCACCTCAGGGGCGGTACTGAAGCGAGAGAATTTATCAACGCCGTAGTTTTCAGTCCTTCTTCTTCTTCTTCTCCTCCTCCTTCTCCTCCTCCTCCTCCTCCTCCTCCTCCTCCTCCTCCTCCTCCTCCTCTTCCTCCTCCTCCTTCTCCTCCTCTTCTCTGGTTTAGCTCCTACAATCATTCCCTTCCCCTCTTCTCCCTTCCCCTCCAGGCAAAGGACTGACCACCTCTACCGCCACTGCTAATGTGTGTGTGTGTGTGTGTGTGTGTGTGTGTGTGTGTGTGTGTGTGTGTGTGTGTGTGTGTGTGTGTGTGTGTGTGTGTGTGTGTGTGTGTGTGTGTGTGTATGTGTGTGTGAAATGGCATAACAAAGCAAGAGCAAAGGAGGAGGAGGAGGAGGAGGAAGAGGAAAAACAGGGGCATAGAACCGGCGATAAAAGAGTGCAACAAACGCCTAACAGACGCGGCAGTGACGAGCAGTACCCGCTGTCCTCATAGTGAATAGAGGCGAGTTTACGTTCTAAATACTCCTGCTAGGCATCCTTATGGGTCTCCTTCACGCTTCCCGCCCTCCACTACGCTTCGCCAACCTCACAGCAATTCTACGGCCTTCCCTTGTCCTCCTCCGTCCTCCCAGGCTTTAGTTATCCTCTGTATCCTCCAGTTATGTCCAATTCTCCTTCCTCCAGCCTGGGTTATCGTCGTCTTTTCTCCTTCTACTTCCTCCTTCTCTTTAAATCCTTCACGTGTTGTTGTTCTATCTTCCTCTTATTATTATTTTTATTTTTTTTTAATCATTAACGTTCTCTTTCAACGTACAGGCTTAGTTAGACGCCCGTTTTCTCTCCTCTGTATCGTAGCTGCTGTCCGTTAATGGTATAATTAGGAGGTAATGAGATAAGGTGGTGTATAAGAGGCCACTTTGATTCGTCCTTAAGCTAACCTCAGCTTTAATTAATCACTTCGTTGAAAATTGACTCACGTTGAAGAGTTTGTTGTATTTTGTCTTTAATTATTTTTTTATGGTATTTGAATCATCTTTTCTTTATTATTTAAGGAATTTTCATCTTTTCCTTATTTTTTTTTAGGAATTTTCGTCATCTTTTCCTTTTTTCTTTTCTAAGGAATCTGCGTTTTACAAGTCATGAAGTACAATGAAAGTACCATCTTCTTTCTTCAGCATGTACTCGTGTCCTACTTATCCTTCCTCTCCCATGTTTATGTTCTCCTCCTGTTCCTATCTTCACTCCTCTTTGTTTTCCATCCCTTTAATCTTTTTTGTTTTCTTCCCTTCACTCCTCTTTGTTCTTCCATGTACATTCAATCTCCTTTGTGTCTGTTTCTTTCTGGTTCATGTCCTGTTACTCTTTATCATCTTTCTGTTATTCCTGGTATCATCTCATCTGTACCATCTTTCCTTACTTTGATGTCCTTCAGTTATTCTACCTTAGTTATCTTTCCTTCTGTACTCTCCTTTATATATCCTCCCTACAATATTCCCTCAGATATCATCTTCTGTACCCTCCTGCCTAGCTCCTATGGCTTTCCTGCTTGTTATCTTCAGTTATCGCCTCCTTTGTGTCCTCGTCCCAGCCTCACACACAGGTCTCTCATCCCTCCACCTTCATCCTTCCCCGCACCGCTGTTTGGGTCCCTAGTCATGCCTGGCCGTCAATACACACACCGCATCCTCATCCCTCACCGTACTCACGCTACCCTGGGCTTACTATGATAGTGCGTGGCCTCCTTTACACCCACACCCCGTCCCCCCCCCCAACGCCCTCCACGTCCCGCCCACACCTCCTCCTCATTTGCTAAGCCCCGCCCACGTTTGCTAAGCTCCGCCCAAAGTTGGCATCCTGAAGCAATTCGGTTTGGACAGTATTTTCATTTTCTTATGATGAAATTTGGGTGTTCCCCAAGGCAAAATTTTTGTCTCTCGCTGTCTCGAGTCTAATTTATGGATGTATGTAGATGTATGTGTGCGTGTGTCGTGTGTGCGTGTGTGTGTGTGTGTGTGTGTGTGTGTGTGTGTGTGTGTGTGTGTGTGTGTGTGTGTGTGTGTGTGTGTGTGTGTGTGTGTGTGTGTGTAATAAGAGCAGGCTGGTGAGTGCGTTTATGGAAGTTTATTCAAGTTACTTCTTCCGTGTGTGTGTGTGTGTGTGTGTGTGTGTGTGTGTGTGTGTGTGTGTGTGTGTGTGTGTGTGTGTGTGTGTGTGTGTGTGTGTGTGTGTGTTGTCTTATACATACAAAACGTTTCCTGGGGTGACTTGGTGTTGTCCATGAATACATAAGCATACGCACTTCTTTCCTTCTTTGGCTGCGACGAAAATATTGAGTGTTGTGTGTACCTATACGTATATGTGTACGTAAATGTATTGAAGCATCATGTATGTATGTATCTATGTATGTATGTATGTGTGGATCCATCTTTGTCCACTCGTGTGCGTTTTGTTGTCTGTTGTCTTTCCTTCCTTTGTCTGTCTCGTCACGTTTCTCTTCCTGTTCTGTTTTTGTCTCTATTTATTGTATTTGTTTGGCTCTGTTTCCGTCCCATCCGTCACTGCGTCACTCTTTGTGGATCGCATTCCTCAACATCTGTCTTACTGTGGTCCTGGTCTGGTCTCATCTCTCTCTCTCTTCTCTCTCTCTCTCTCTCTTTCTCTTTCTCTCTCTCTCTCTCTCTCTCTCTCTCTCTCTCTCTCTCTCTCTCTCTCTCTCTCTCTCTCTCTCTCTCTCTCTCTCTCTCTCTCTCTCTCTCTCTCTCTCTCTCGTCACCCTGTCACCGGCCTGGTAATATTCCCTCACGTATGGTATTTCTGTCTAAAATTTCGTGAACACTTATTTGCATACACGTCCTTGAGGTGTCTAACGGTGGCCTCCTTTCCTCCTTCCTTCCTTCTTTCCTCCTTCCTTCCTTCCTTCCTTCCTTCTTCCTTTCTTCCTTCCTTCCTTCCTTCCTTCCTTTCTTCCTCCTTTCCTTTCCTTCTTCCTTCCTTCCTTCCTTCCTTCCTTCCTTCCTTCCTTCCTTCCTAACCCTTCCCTTACACTTGTTATCGTTCTTTTCATAGTAGTTTTATGTATGGTTATTGGTGTTGTTTTCTAGTGTGTTGGGGGGAGGGGAGGGGAGGAGGGGGGAGGGGGAGAGGGGGGGAGGGGGGAGAAGGAAAGTTATCATCCATCTCTAATTTATCAGATGTTTAATAGATTTTCTTTCGTAATTTCTTGTTTTTTTTTCTCTCTTTCTCTCTCTTTCTCTCTTTCTTCGTCTCGTGTGTCTGTAGACTTCATAGAACATTGCGATAAAAAACTTGTAATTACCAGGCAGTCTCCTCTTCTTTCCCTCCATTTTTCCCTTCCTCTCCTTTTCCTTTCCTCATTATTTCCCTTCCTTCCTTCTTCCATTACTGTTTTCTTCATTCATTTTTTTTCTTCACTTTACCTTTCCCTCCCTTCTCCCTCTCTTCCTTCCTGTCTTCTTTCTTTGTCACTTCTCTTCCTTTCTCCATTAATGCTTTATTCTGTCTCTTCCCTTCGTTCTTTCCTTCCTTCCTTTCTTCCCTTTCCACTTACTTTCTTTCTATGCTTTCCTTTGTATTCCTTTCACTCGTAATTATTTCATCCTCTCTTTCTCCTTCCATTTCCTTTCCACTTTGTCTTCGCGATTCCCTCTCCTCCCATTATTCTTCTATTCTCTTTATTTCTTTTCTTCTTCTCTTGTTACTATATTCCCTCGAGCAACACTTGTTTCATTGCTTTCTCTCCTTTCATTTTTTTTTTTATCTCAATTCTTCCTTGTCTTTTAATATTTTCTTTTATTCTCTCCTTTAGTAGCGATTCTTTCCTTTTCTTTTACTTTTACCATCTTCTCTTTAGCTTTCCCTACTTACTAAAAAAAAATTCTTCCTCTTCCTCTTACTACGTCTACCTCATTTTCCTCTCTTCCTTTCTCCTGTAAACATCTTTATCATTTTCTTCACCTTCACTCAATGTACTTTTGTCCTTCCATCTTACGCCTTCTTCTTCATCTTCTTCTTCTTCTTCTTCTTCTACTTTACTACTACTACTACGTCTACAACTATTATCAATATTATTCTTAACACTGCGACAATAAAAATAATAGTGATAATAATAAAAATATAATAAGGAAAATAGTTACCTCCTCCTCCTCCTCCTCCTCCTCCTCCTCCTCCTCCTCCTCCTCCTCCTCTCCTCGTTCTTCTTCCAATTATCTTTCTTGCTACACGCCATCTCCTCCTCTTTCTCCTTGTCCTCCTCCACCACCACCACCACCACCACCACCACCACCACCACCACCATCACCACCACCTCCATCACCTCCTCCTCCTCCAGACAGAATTCCCCATCTCCCTCGCGTCATTTCAACCTCTCTCTCCCCTCAGTTTTCAATCTCCCAGGATGGTTTCAATCCCCTTCAAAAAATAAGAATAAAAAAAATGGAAAAATAAAAATACACTTGCTTGATCGTTTGCTGTTTCTGTTTTCCTTTTATTCCAGGTTTTCGTAGCAACTTTTTATTATTTTTTTTTTCTCTCTCTCTCTCTCTCTCTCTCTCTCTCTCTCTCTCTCTCTCTCTCTCTCTCTCTCTCTCTCTCTCTCTCTCTCTCTCTCTCTCTCTCTCTCTCTCTCTCTCTCTCTCTCTCACGGTATGTTTTCTTTCAACTTTTCGTGTTATTTCACATAGGTCTGCCGTCGTCTGTCTTCTATTGCATCAAAGGCTTGTAATAATATTAGTCTTTTTTTATATTTTTTTTACTCTGACTGTCATCCCATCTTCCCTTCGCAGAATATATACATAACTTACAACGCGTCCCATTCTCACAACAACATTGACCCGAATATAAAGATTGTAAATTGGATCAGTTTGTATTTCCGTCCGTGAGAAGGTAGTAGTTGTTGTCAGCACGTGATTTTACTTGAGTTTAAACAGCCATACACTCCTATCACGGCCTCTGTTTGTTCACTCCCTTTAACTTGAGTACACGAATGCATGAAAATCGTTTACGTTGATTAGTTAAAAAGGAAATATATGACATGAGATAGAGAGAAGAAAATTGTTTTGTTGAACGTCTTATTCGTGGAAAAAATATATAAACACACATACACTCGAAGAAAAAAAAACAGATGATAAATATAGATGTAAATAATTAACTCGCAAATGGAAAACAAAGCTGCAAGAAGGGGAAAAAATTTTAATCATCAATAATAACGAAGAATAAATAAATAAACAGATCAATAAAACTTTGCCAATATAAAAAATGTACAAGGGTAAGGAATTATATAGACTAATTATTTTTGTACTATAATTATTCAAAACAAAGCATTTCATCCCATCGCATAAGAGATTCTATGCAACAGACAAGGGAGTGTTGACATTCTTTCCCTTATAATAATAATAATAATAATAATAATAATAATAATAATAATAATAGTATCCCCAGAAGCAGGTAAGGTCACACTCCCAGCCTGACCTTGACCTCACTCCTCCGTCGCCTTACGTAATGATAACTGCAGATTCTGGCTGTCAAAACTTTGCCTTCCTCTGTTCCCTTTTCTTTTTTTTGCTTTCTCTCCTATCACCTCATTACCAAATTCTATGTTTTTTCCTTCTTTTCTTTCAGTATCTCTCTCTCTCTCTCTCTCTCTCTCTCTCTCTCTCCTCTCTCTCTCCTCTCCTCTCTCTCTCTCTCTCTCTCTCTCTCTCTCTCTCTCTCTCTCTCTCTCTCTCTCTCTCTCTCTCTCTCTCTCTCTCTCTCTCTCTCTCTCTCTCTCAATTATTTACTTTCCATCTGAATACCAGAAAAAAATATACGACTCTTTTAATGCCTCAAACCCTTTTTATTCTCTCATATTTTTTCTCCTCATTATATTTTTTCCCTCTATTCCTCCTTTTCCCTTTAGCGTCTTTCAATAAGCTCAATACTTGCCTCCCTCCTATCCACTCCTCCCTCCCTCTATCCCTCCCTCCCTCCTTCCTTCCTTCCCTTCCCTCCCTCCCTCCCTCCCTCCTTCCTCTAAATAAAAATGCAAACGAAGAAAGGACTGTCCTCTTGAAAAAATAAAAGAGGACCAAGAAAGAGGAATACTCGTGAATGTAAAGTTATGTGTGTGTGTGTGTGTGTGTGTGTGTGTGTGTGTGTGTGTGTGTGTGTGTGTGTGTGTGTGTGTGTGTGTGTGTGTGTGTGTGTTACTGAACCTAAATAATCTAAAAATACATATCAAACAAACCAACAAACCAATAGGAGCGAAGATTGGGGAAATAGGTTAAAAAAAAAAGAGGGAGAGAGGGATGCGAAGGGGAAAAGGGAAAGGGAAAGGAAGTGAGCAATATATCTACTAACACTCTGGGATATTTATTTATGTGAATGAGGGAAGGATATTGAAAAAAGGTAACATTTATTTTTTTCTTCCCTCTCTTAACGATCAAGTTTCATGTCTACCTGTTCCTTTGAAGCATATCTTTCCTTCCCCTCGTCTACACTTCCCATTCCTTTCATCTTTTCTTTCTTTCTTTTCCCAATTTCTTTATTTTTTTATATTTTACTCTCGCTGTATTTTCTTTTATCTCTGTTTTCCTTTGTATAGTTTCCTTTTCTTCTTTTTTTATTTCCCTTTCTATCATTTCCCTTCTTTTAAGCTTACTTTATTTCACCTTTCCATTCCTTTCCTTTCCTATCCTTTCCTTCCTTTCCCTTCCTTCCTTCATTTCCTCCTCTCCACTTCCCTTCTCCCGGTCTCCTGCTGTCCCTCTCCCCTCACCTCAACTTCCTCCCCTCTCCGCCCTTCCCCTCTCCTCCCTTCCCCTCACCTCACCTTCCCTTGATGTTGTAAGGTTACTTTACTGAACAGTCTTGACGCTTGTTTGATGAGGGTGAAGTGTGTAAAACTAAATATCACACTTTTCCCTCCCTACATAAATACTGGGCTGGGGTTCCTAAGTGTCACATTGCCACAGAATCTATTCGGTTTTCACCCTTAGGTAACTCTTTCACCTTTTGTGGTCTTTTTACACACACACTAAACGCTACCTTTTTTCTCTATCAACCTTCATGGCTTGTTTGGTTTTGAGAAAGTGATTGTGTGGATATGAATGGAATTGTCATGTATGTTTCTTATCAATATGGAATGGAAATTTTTGTTTTTTAATGTTGAAAGTTATAATACCTAACCTAACATTTTTATTCTGTTTGACTGTGACTGAAAAAATTAATCATATTGTATTTGGTTCTGTATGTTCTATTTCTTTTTCTATTTCTCTCTCTCTCTCTCTCTCTCTCTCTCTCTCTCTCTCTCTCTCTCTCTCTCTCTCTCTCTCTCTCTCTCTCTCTCTCTCTCTCTCTCTCTCTCTCTCTCTCTCTCTCTCTCTCTCTCTCTCTCTCTCTCCCAAGACTAATACAGTTTTTCGTTTCCTTTTCCAGGTAAGTAAACACGTGGTCTCGGGTTGCTACTTCAGGTGAAAAGGTGAGTCTTGTGAGCACGTCATGGTCACCAGCTGGACGGGAAAGGTGAGTATTGAAGTGTGTATGTGTGTGTGTGTGTGTGTGTGTGTGTGTGTGTGTGTGTGTGTGTGTGTGTGTGTGTGTGTGTGTGTGTGTGTGTGTGTGTGTGTGTGTGTGTGTGTGTGTGTGTGTGTGCAATATTTCGTGTTGTGTTTCTTTTACAGACTCGCTTCGTAATTTTTTTTCATTCCTCTTCTTCAAGGATTCGTCAAGGTATTCACACGTTAATTAGCTAATTGCTATCTTTAATACAAGGACTTTTATTTTTTTCTTTATTGAATTTTCTGCTCCGACGATTATCTTTATATTTTTTTCTTCTTTACAGTGGAGCTTTTCGTTTTCTTACACTTCGTCTTCGTTGAATTATATTATATTGAAGTTACTCACTCGTCACCAACTTCAACTTCGTACTCCCTGACGCATTTGTTTTAACATTTATTTACCCATACTGAACTCGGGTGATTCATAACCTTACACTCGTTGGAACTAATTCACTATCATACTGAACATCAACAAAGCTATACACTACTGTAACACAAACGTTAACCCTTGATTTTATTACCTGGTACGCAACATTGCTTAATTATACTACAAACTGATCATTAATACAAGGCTTTACGTTTTCCCTTTATTTTTTTTGTATTTCTTCTGTGTATTGGCCAAGCTAGTTTCAATCATTCTCGTGGTCTCACATAGCCTGCAAATAGCTGGGTTATGGAAATATTGGCCACAAAATCACTAGGTACACTTCTCACATCTTAACATCGTCATTCTAAATATCAACACGTGATCTCTCAAGAAATAAATATATATACAAGATCAAAAGGTGACAAGGAAGTGAAGCAGCTGGTCTCAATTGATACCCTGAGGAAGTTCCTGGTAATTACGTCTTATAGTTAAGTGTGTCTCTTATCCCTACGTAGTATAAGGGAAAGAGAGAGAAAAAAAGGCCGTAGACAAGTGTTAAAAGTTAAAAATACCAAAAATTACTATACAGGTAAAAATATGCAAGAAAAAAAATGGCTGTCTGTTTCCTATATTACCTCACTGATATATTAGTTACAAAGGTACATCAGGGAGCTTAATAACTGAACAAGGTAGTGTGTGTGTCGAGTACATAAGAACAACACATAAGGTCTCAGGTCAACAAGAACCACCACAAAAAAAAAAGTAAAAAAAAAAATATATAAATATAAAACAGAAAATAAAAAAGTCTTCCCAACACATCTCCCTACTCAGCCTCCCTATCCATCACTAGTACATCCTCATCCCATCCCATCCCTTCCCTCCCTTCCCCTCCTCATTATCCCTCCCCTTCCCTCTCCTTATCCCTCTCCTCCCCTCTCCTCCCCTCCCCTCCCCTCACCCCCCTAACGTAACTCAATACACCGCCACGGCATCCACAACGAGGGAATGAATACACGCTACCTATTTTCCCCTAAACGACTCAGGGTTTTTTTCCTCTTCCCCTTTTTCCCCCTGCCAAGTCCCCAGAGAGTACCCAGGGGAGGATCAAAGAAGAGGCGCCTCAATACCCCTACGAGTTCCCAGGGGTGAGGGGATACCAAGCGATATTTTTTTCTCACTTTCATAGAGAGAGAGAGAGAGAGAGAGAGAGAGAGAGAGAGAGAGAGAGAGAGAGAGAGAGAGAGAGAGAGAGAGAGAGAGAGAGAGAGAGAGAGAGAGAGAGAGAGAGAGAGAGAGAGAGAGAGAGAGAGAGAGAGAGAGAGATTAGTGTGTATGAGACAGGTAGATAGAAAAGGAAGGTAAGGAGAAGGGAATTAATGATTTGGGAAAGTGGGGAAAAGGGAAAAAAGGGGAAAAGAAAAAAAAAAAGACAGAGGGAGAAAGTAATAATTAAATTGAGACAGGAAGATGAGAGAGGAATGAGAATGAAAAGATGAAAGGAAATGAAGGATTATGGAAAGGTGACAGTTAAAAAAGAGAGATAAAAAACACACAAGCATAGATAAAGGGGATAGGAATGAAAAGTAAGATTAAAAACTAAGAGAAAGATAGAGCGGAGAAGGGACAAGGAGGAGGAGAAGGAAGAAGGAAATATAGGAAGGGAACTTTTCCTCCTATATTTCCACCTCACCACACTTCACCACAGTCAAGTCACCACACTAAGGCAGGTAATCACACACACCTGCATTGAACACACATCAGATAACCACATTTTCTGGCTACTTTTTCCTAATCACTGCGACTCATCCTAAGGAATCATAGCCTCGAGGTCCCATTCCACCCCAATAGGAAGGAGGATTACAGGTAGACACAGAGAGAAGAGGAACAGGTAACGAAGGAGTAGATAGTAGAAAAAAGGGAAGAACGGTGAATGGTAGTGATGGGAAGGGAAATTTGAAGTAAAAATGGAATAATGAGAAATGAGGAACAGGTAACGAAAGAGTAGATGGTAGAAAAAAGGGAAGAACTATGAAAAATTGTGAGGGAAAAGGAAATAAAATGTAAGAATGGAATAACGTGCAAAGAAAAGGAATGAGAGATGGAAAATAAAGGAAAGTGGAAGGAAAAGAAAGTTAGTTAATAAATAAGAAAGGAAGGTAGAGATAAATAAGGAGTAATGGAAGAGTAGAAGAGGAAAAAGGAAGCGAAGGAAGGAAGTGGTGGAGGTAAAATATAGATATGGATGAGAAGAGGTGGAAGGAAAGAGAAATATAAATATAGAAGGCTAAGGGGTATATTTTTCACCTCTCTAACACACACACACGCACACACACACACGCACACACACACACACACACACACACACACACACACACACTACGTGCCTCCCTGAATCACCTCTCACAATACAGAACGACTCTTCTTCCTCCTCCTCCTCCTCCTCCTCCTCCTCTTCCTCCTTCTCCTCTCATCCTCTTTCTTCTCTTCCTCCTCCTTTCTTAACTTATTTTTTTCTTTCTTTTCTTTCCATTCTTCTTCTTTTCTTCCTTTCCTTCAATTTATCTCTTTCTTTCTTTCTTTCTTTTTTTCTTTCAATTCTTTCTTACTTTCTTTCTTTCTTTCTTCTATTTTTCCTCCTCCTCCTTCTTCTCTTCCTTTTTTAAGTGTGAAAAATTAAGTTACTCGTGTACAGCTACTAAATCTACCGCCTTTGATCTTGTGCTGTTATCATAGTCTCACTTCAGCAAATATTATACAACACAAATTACTGAATGTCATGACGAATTATACATTAAATCCTTGCAACATTAGAGCAAAAAAAACAAAAAAAAACAAAATTAAAAAAAACTTGCAAAATCTAGTGCATAAAAAAAACACTTCAAAAAAACATTGAAAAAAACACTTTTATTCACTGGTATAACTTAAACGAGAAAAAGCCTATTTCAACACACACACACACACACACACACACACACACACACACACACACACACACACACATACACACACACACATCAAAACATTCCTAAATTCACTTTCTGATCGCTTTTGCACCTTCTTCTGTAGTGTAGGAAGGGAGGGAGGGAGGGAGGGAGGGAGGGAGGGAAGGAGGGAGGGAGGAAGGCAAGGGAGGGAGGGAAGGAGGGGAAAAGAAGAAAGAGACGGGAAGGAGAGACGAGTGGAGTGATAGGATGGACGAGTAGGCGAGTAGGTGAGTAGGGAATCAAAGGAGTTATTTTTAGAGTGCAAATGGAAGGCCGTCTTGATTATATGTATGTATAATACGGAGGAGCTGATGGTGGAAGCTTGAAGGGATGGGAGGAGGGACGGAGGGATAGAAGAAACAAGGAAGAACGAGGCATAAACTAAGAGAAGGAGAGAAGGAGAAATGTACAAACGGAGGAAAAAAGGGAAGAAAAAATTTAGGGAGGAAAAAAATTTGAAACAGGCACGAACCAAGAGAAGGAAGGAGGAATAAAGTTAAGAAAAGAAGAGAGAAGGAAGGGAGAAGGGAGTGAATGACAAGGAAGGAGAGGAAAGGAAAGGCTGGAAAGGCGGAATGGTTCAGTAGTGAAGGAGAATGAGGAGGAAGGAAGGAAGGGCGTGATGACATCAGTGGATAGATATTTTTTCTTAACACTAAGATATTTCTATTCAATAAAGGTCATTAATATAATTTGATCAATAGAGTGTTAGCAGCGAGGACACATTGGACCAGAATTTTGTATCATTCCTTTTTAGTATTATTATTACATCGTTATCTTTTATCTTTTTTTTATCTTTTTTTTATTATTATTATCATTATTATCATTATTAACACTATTATCACTT
>JAPQNM010000016.1:1852707-1862707 GCA_029783475.1 Metacarcinus magister
ACCTAACCTAACCTAACCTAACCTAACCTAACCAAACCCAATCTAACCTAACCTAACCTAACCTAACCTAACCTAACCTAACCTAACCTAACCTAACCTAACCTAACCTAACCTAAACTAACCCAACCTAACTTAACCTAACCTTATCTAACCTACAACCTACTTTAACAACAATCTGCTCTAACTACATGCCAACTTTACATATTTTTATTATATTATGTCATGCTATAGAGAACTCATTTTCTTTTTAATTTAATAGTAAAATATTGGTATAGTATTTTTTTCTTAGCTCACCAACACAATACAATGTTAATTAAACTATTGTCCTCACTTGACGGACATGTATATCACGGTACTATGAATTACCACATATTTGCGTTCACTGATATTGCGGCGTTGTCTTTTTTTTCCCCATTTTACTGGTCAATCATCACACACACACACACACGCACACACGCACACACACACACACACACACACACACACACACACACACACACACACACACACACACACAGGATGATATGAAGACTTGGAGCCACGATTAAATATATCCCTAACTTCTTCATCTCATTACATATTAACGGAGTATTTTGACAGACCGGCGGCAGGGCCAAGGGAGGGCAGAGGCGGCCTGAATAAAGGATTAAATGAAAACAAGAGTGAAAAGAAGACCTGAAAAGACTCACTCCCTTTTCATAAATGGTTGATGAGGAGTGGCTGGGTGACCTGCTGGTTGTGATGTTACGTATGATGTGTTAGTGTGGCTGAAAGAGAAAGAGAGAGAGAGATACATTGTGACAGTTGTAAAAAGATCGATTGTGTTCATTGTAGTAGCGTGACTGTGGTGAAGTAAGTCTTATGGTGCTGGTGTTGGTGTGGCTGCAATGTGACGGGTGTGGCAGTGTTATAATGTGACTCTAAATGATGTTACCCTGTAGTGGTGAAATATGACTGTAAATTTACCTGCTGTTTCCAAGCGTCGCTGTTGACTAAGGTTAATTGGATGAATGTATACGTGATAAATATACGTATGAAATATGGTGGGAATATTAAGTCAAATAAAGGAATATAAATGAACATATGGATCACTATATACTACCAGATATAGACTGGGAATAATTCTGACTTTATTGTGTCGTAGTATATATAGAAAGAAAGGTTTATCCAGCTGTACTGACTCCAAGCTTATATGTATACAGAGAGTTGAGTGTTTAGCTTAAAACATGACTGTGGTGATTTTAAAATTGTGATGTGGGAGAGTTGATGTATATAACGAATGTGTGTGTGTGTGTGTGTGTGTGTGTGTGTGTGTGTGTGTGTGTGTGTGTGTGTGTGTGTGTGTGTGTGTGTGTGTGTGTGTGTGTGGTGTGTGTGTGTGTGTGTGTGTGTGTGTGTGTGTGTGTGTGTGTGGTGTGTGTGTGTGTGTGTGTGTGTGGTGTGTGTGTGTGTGTGTGTGTGTGTGTGTGTGTGTGTGTGTGTGTGTGTGTGTGTGTGTGTGTGTGTGTGTGTGTGTGTGTGTGTGTGGTGTGTGTGTGTGTGTGTGTGTGTGTGTGTGTGTGTGTGTGTGTGTGTGTGTGTGTGTGTGTGTGTGTGTGTGGTGTGTGTGTGTGTGGTGTGTGTGTGTGTGTGTGTGTGTGTGTGTGTGTGTGTGTGTGTGTGTGTGTGTGTGTGTGTGTGTGTGTGTGTGTGTGTGTGTGTGTGTGTGTGTGTGTGTGTGTGTGTGTGTGTGTGTGTGTGTGTGTGTGTGCTCCAGTGTCACACACGTAGCAGAGACTTGTCGTGATATATTACTCAATTTCAGAGTTTTGCTGAGCATGACACTTTCCTTTTTTTTCAGACGAGTGTGTGTGTGGTGTGTGTGTGTGTGTGTGTGTGTGTGTGTGTGTGTGTGTGTGTGTGTCAGTGAGTGTTGAGTAAGTGTTTGTCCCATTAAGAAAACACACTCTCTCTCTCTCTCTCTCTCTCTCTCTCTCTCTCTCTCTCTCTCTCTCTCTCTCTCTCTCTCTCTCTCTCTCTCTCTCTCTCTCTCTCTCTCTCTCTCTCTCTCTCTCTCTCCTAGATAGTAAATTCGTCTTTTCTCTCACAATCCTACCCAATTTTCTTTTTCTTATTTCTCTGAATTTCTCGGAGATTCCTATCCTTCCCTTCAATTCATATCTCTCCCTCACTTCTCTCCACCTTCCTTTCCCTCTCCCCATCCTACTCCTCTTCCTTTTCTCCCTTTCCTTCACATCAAAATCCTTGTCTGCGTCCATGTCCTCATCCACGTCTAAGTTTCCTCCTCCTTCTCCTCCTCCTCCTCCTCGGGCTCCAGCTGCGGCAGTAATGAGTGAAGGCCCGCTGACCCTCCCTGACCCTTCCTCCGCCCCTGACCCCCTCACATGCCCCACGTAACGCCATGACGCCCAGTCCTCGCGTGTGAATCGATCGCAGAGATAAATGTCTAGCAAATTTTCGCAGAGATCCTACGTTTGCTTGGCGACTCTTGGCTCTTTCCTTTTGCGTGTTTCTTCTCTCCTTCCCCAGCCCCTCCACCTCCCCCTCACACGGCATGGGGGGTGGGGAGGCGCTCATGACGAAGATATATGAGCCTATACATCGCAGATATCAACACTACCTGCTCCCTTTCGGCTAATCGACATCCTCTGACGCTCTCGCCGCCCTGCGCATGCGCCGGCTGGGGTCCCAGGTCGCATTGTCCCGGTCCCTGCCAGCCATTCAGCCGCCTGGTACGGCACCGTTGAGTAGCCAATCAGATCTCTCCTTCTCGCAACCCAGTACCGTTCCGAGATTGTTATTGGTTGGCGTGGCGATGGTGTTGATATTGACGGATCAAGAGACTGTGTCCTAATGAATGGGTGAAATTTTTTGAGGGCCGCGATTTGCCCCCACCCCCCTCGCTCTCTCTCCTGCCGCGGGCGAGTGTGTGTGACGGAGAGGGTGACGCGTAGGGCGACTTGTGACCAGAGGGAGTCGTCGCTCGTCCGCCGACGCCCCTGTTGCTGCCGCTCCTTGTATCGACTTTGTCATTGGTTAAAAAATAAACCCAAGTGGAGTCAGCCCACAGTTTTGAAGTGTCGCCCGAAGACTGTTGATCCCTGCCGTCATCATCAGCATCGTCATCATCGTCATCATCGTCACACCACCCCCGACGGAGAAAATTATTCATTAAGGGGGGGGGAAGAAAACATTATTTCAAGTCAATTTGTATTGGAAAAAGATGACATGATGATGGAGTGAGATTTAGTGCCCCTTTTCCCCCGCCCCTCGAGAGAGAGCGCGACCAGTATGAAGTGGTGACTGCTAGAAAATGAGGAGGATACCAAGTTGTTATTCATGAAATCAGCGTTCAAGCGACACGATCTGTTAGGCCGTAAGTATGACGAGTGGCCAGCCTATGTCTCCCCTTCCCTCACCGTGCATGCTTTGTGTTGGCGGCGAAGACACTCTCTTCACCCCCCACCCCTACCCCCACCCCCGCCCCCCCTCTTTTGTATACCTGTCCATCATGACACTTTTGTGATATATAAAAGCATTCTCCCTGTGATTTTCATAATGCTGAGTTATCCAATGTTAACCCAGATGTGGATTACTATTATCATTGCTATAGATGTGTGTGTAATAATGAAACACAAGATGATTTACTTACAAGTCTTTGGTGCGCGAGGTAGAGCGTCCGTCATACACTATACTGTTTGATTTATGGTTATTATTCTTGTTCCTCAATGTGGTTGCTTTAGTTTACATGTTGTTCTTCACCACATGGTCCTAACTATCCTTCTTCACACGTCCGCTACTCCCGTGTGTACGTATATACTCTTTTTTCAGATCATGAGATCCTTTGTCTTGCTCAAAGCCCTTCCGAAAGGTAAATTAAAAGCAAAATAAAACACGAATGCTATATGGATATGCACATTAAGCACAATTTTTTATCTTCACTTACACCCAAAAAAAATATATATATGGATGCCAAATGGACACCTAAAAATAAGTGGATGCCAAAAAGAACACAAATATGGAATTGAGTCCGTGAACCAAGACGGGACAAGTTCTTTTTATATACATTTTTCTGGCCGCTATTTCAGACGCGATGCTCAACAACCATCTACGCTTCGGGCTTGTGTATTATTATTCTCTTTGTTTGGCTTTTCATCCATTTCCTTCACACCTACACGAGGACTGTTTGGATATGTAAATAGACAGCAGCGAAGGTTCATGTAAATATGTTCCTAAGCCTGCCTAGGACCCTCCCCGGCGAGGCAGGACCCGCACACTCAGAATAGGTCGTAAGGATGGATGCACGGGATGAAAATATATATGTGTTCAATCTTCAAATATTCCACAATGGACGACAGTCAGCGCCATCTTGCGACTTTTATTAAAATCCTCCAGACCGTTGTAGGATTTATGCATTTTTTCCTATTACATATTTTTAGGTCTTAAGAGTCAATCCTTTTCGACATGAGAGGGAAATCCCGCTTCTGTGTAATCTCCTCCACGACATGACGAGAGATTAGTCCTTATTATTGCTGGGATTAAGACTTATTATTGCAGAGATTAACTTGCTCCTCTCCTTCACATCAAGACAGAATCAGGAGTGACAGACACAATCCTGAGGCGGAGTGAAGCAAGAAAAGGCGGCTAATGGAAGGGCGACAGCAGGGAAGGAGAGAGGGGATGGAAAGCCTAGAGAAGAGAGGGAGGGAAGGAGGGTAGAAGGTAACAGAAATCAAGGAAGAAGGAGAGGGAGGGAAGGGAAGGAGGGAAGGACAGGCATAGATATCACTCCTAAACGATACTAAAAGGAATGTTATGAGAAAATTAACCCGAGTTGATGGGAAACTTGTGTATCTTGATGGCGCGATTTGGCGAGGGTGGGGCGGGGCACGGGTGGGGTGGTGCGGGGCGGGGCGGGGTGAGGCGGGGCGGTGGCGGTTCGATACCCACGCACACCAGGCACGTGGGCGGCAAACCAATAACAACACCCACTCAGTCAGTCAGTCAATAAGTCAATCGGTCAGTCAGTCAGTCAGTCAGTGATGCGCTATGTTAAAGGTTATATATTTAGGTTACACAAGGTTAGAATTTATTTGATGTACTTCTTGTATTGTTTTTAAAGATGATAAGAAATCAAGGCATTTGAACTGCTATTTTATAAGACTGACATCCTTGAGGTATGTCATTAAATAAATAATAATAATTACAGTGACACGAAGCAATTAAGTGGTTGATAAGATTAATCTTTGCAACATTTCAATTGCCTTTAAAGGAAGTTAAGGAAGGGTAAGGATAGCACGGCTTCAATACACGCTTCGAATACATGTGTGATCCTGCTTCGAATTCCAGCTTCAAACGCCTCACGGTTTCATTACGTTGAGAAAATGAATCTCTGAAACGAGCTGGACGAAACATCTGAGGGAATTCGAAGCTTCTATGTCCGCCAATCGCCCCCCCCCCTCCCCGTGTAGCCTCGCCTGTATCTGGTTCGGTTAAGCGAGCATTCGGATGACTAGAGTTCGAAACAATTGAGAGATTTCGGTATTATTAACTTTTTTGAAAGGTCTTGTGTACAAATATTTCAGATTTTTTTCCGAAAGTTAATGTTATGTTGTTACTTCGTTGTTGTTGTTGTTGCTGTTGTTAATTGTTGTTGTTGTTACTGTTGATTGTTGTTAGTTATTGTTAGTGTTTTGTATTGATCACTGGCATGAAAAATGTTACGTTCCGCAGTTACTTCCAAAAAATAAGGAGTCATATGAAAAGAAATCATCGTAGATTATTATGAAAATTAATTTACTGCGAATAACAATAATGATAATAATAATAATAATAATAATAATAATAATAATGAAACCAACCATAATGATGACAATAATGCCCATGAGACTCATTACTAAACAAAAAGAATTACAAAACGTGTCCACTATAATAACAATAACAATAGAGAAACAAATAAACCAAGCACACGCTTACGGAAGCCCCCACACCCCCAAAAAATACCACCGAGTTCAAAAGTCCCCCAGATGAGCCCCCAAACGGCAGCAGTCAGAAGCTCACCGTCCCTCATCCCCACTAATTGGTCACAAGAACGCCACGATCGTCTCTCCCTAGTTGGTGCAGCGGTCCTCTCCCTCCCCTTCCTCCCCCTTCCCCACCCGCCCAACACCCTACCATTCACACAGCCGCCGCTACGCAAATCCACTTACGCCAACAACAACTCTGATTCCGGTCAACTCCGATTCTCCGTTTAATCCAGCCTGGCGGTGGACGGGGCCGCCTAGAATGATAGAGCCTACCATCAAATATTTTTGTATTGTTCCATTTTCTCTTAAAGCTTCTCAGTTTTCTGTTTTTTTTTTCTGCCTCTTCAGCTCTTTCTTTGATGTTCCGTTTTCTTTGAAGGCACGAGTATCTCTTCTTTTTTTTTTTTTATGAAAAGGATTGTTTCTTGGCTAATATTTGTTTACTGTTTTTTCACTTCTTTGCTTTGTGTTGTGTTGGTTACTAGGAACACCTGGTTAATTCTCCACTACAGGTAGCTAACTAACCAGCTAACTAACTCTCTTTGGGCTGATACACACACACACACATAAAGGAGTGGACTTTGATCCTCTGGCAAGCAAAGAGCCGTGAGAATATTCAATCAATTACTGTTATATCTTACTTGGGATAAACGGCCTCAGGGATTACACGACTGAATACAACAATTTCAAAGAGAAACCATTTAGAGAAAGACCCAGTTACGTGACACACAATAATAAACCAGCCGTCTAACATGTGTATTACGTGCTCTATTCATGCTCATTTCGGTGTATACTATAACGATAAGAGACGAATACAACGTGAGGCAAGACTGCTAGAAATTATACAGAATCTAAGATGATGAAGCGATGATAGGTAGCGGCGGTGATGGTGGTTTAATACAAGTCGAAAAAAGAATGTTAGTCAAAGAAGCTGCAGGCGTTGAGGATGATAATGACAATATGCAAAGTTATGATAGTGATGGATGAGCTGGCGATACAGGATGAGGGGCGGGGGGGAGGGGGGAGGGTGGAATATGATGCTGAGGTAAAAAGAATACATAATGGAAAAGCTAATAAAAATGAGTGTCTTGAGGAGATGGTGAGGCAGTGATGATGGTAATGGATGGATGGAACGGATGGATAGAGTGGAATGGAATGAACTGGAATGGGATGGAATGGAATGGGATGGATGGAAGGAAGAATGAAAGAAGAAAGGAATATAATGAAATGGAGAAGATGGATAGATGGATAAATAGATGAATAGATGAATGATTGAATAAATAAATTAATAAATAGCTTCAAGTTGCAACACCATCACCATCACAAAACTGACAACAAACCATCCTTTCTTACCTTACCACACACACACACACACACACCACACACACACACACACACACACACACACACACACACACACACACACTGCTGGCTGTTGTAAATTGAAAAATAACTCAAATAAAGCTTAATGTCACGCAAAGGTCAAAGGAATATGGAAATCTAACAAAAATTCAAAATAACGTGACCTTTGTAAGAAAAAAAAATAGAGAGAGAGAGATAGAGGTACGATAGGGAAACCAGCATCCTCTTTTTTTTTTTTTCTTTTTCTCTCTTTCTCAATAACAGTCAAGGTCATACAGGAAAGAAAAGCAAGTGGGAAAGAAGAAATAATAGAGTTAGGGTCTTTTCAATGCCATAGAAACATCAGGTCATTTCCACTTCCCACAAAATTATGATGACGTCCATTCTTTCCTCTTTTTTTGTCTATTTTTTTTTTTCCCTCTCTCCTTCATAAAGTGATGATCTGTGTGTGGGGGGAGGGAAAGGGGGGTGGTGTAGGGGGAGTTAGGAGTGAGAATCATTTTCTTTTTCTCTCACTCACTCACTCTTCTTTTTTTTTTCTCTCTCTCTTTCTCACGGATATTCACTTCACGGTTTATTATTATTATTATTATTATTATTATTATTATTATTATTATTATTATTATTATTATTATTTATTTTTTTTTTTTTTGGAAGATTTTCTGTCACCACTTTGACCTAATTTCCTGAAGGGGACGAAGTGAAAAAAAGAGCTGAGCCTGCTTTCTTTTGAGCGAGGTGCGTGGATGAGCCTCTTGCATGGGTGATCATATTCTCTCTTTCTCTCTTTCTCTCTCTCTCTCTCTCTCTCTCTCTCTCTCTCTCTCTCTCTCTCTCTCTCTCTCTCTCTCTCTCTCTCTCTCTCTCTCTCTCTCTCTCTCTCTCTCTCTCAGCTTAAAAGGTCCTTCCGTGTCAGTTTTCAGTCGCATCAACTTTCACACCCACCCCCCAAAAAAAGATTAAAAATAAAAAACACCATACTGTTAACACGTTTTCACTCACCCTAGCAGCCTTTTCCTTTTAAAATGCAGACCAACACCCTCACGTTAAAATAAACACAACCAAACACACACACATACACACACACACACACACACACACACACACACACACACACACACACACAAGGGAAGAAAAAAAAAACAGCATAAAAAAATTATTTGTTGGCTAACTTTGGGGAATCCGATCCGTCTCCCGCTCACTCCAAAAAGAAATTGAAAACAGAAGAAGAAATAGTTGAATAATCAGTCCCAACATGTGAAGAATTGCTACGTGAAATCTGATGGAAACACACACACACACACACACACACACACACACACACACACACACACACACACACACACCCACACACACCCACACACACACACATACATACAATAGTTTTAATAACACATAATTCTTGTCATATCTTTCCCTCTACTACTACTACTACTATTACTACCTCCTCCTCCTCCTTTCCCTTCTCCTCCTCCTCCTTCTCCTTCTCCTCCTCTTCCAGGTATACACAAGACATCGAGACCCAACCTGTGACGCTTCTCGCCTCCATCTAAACATTACGACCACATAAAGACGGTCACGGCTGCACATCAACTACTTTCCACGACTTCCTTTGGCAAAACCATCTATTTCTTGTGTTTTATGATCTCTATCTCTCTGTACATCTATCTATTTATTTATCTATCGATCTATTTATCTGTTAGTTCAAAGTCAAGTATATTGGCATTACCGTGTGTGTGTGTGTGTGTGTGTCTGTGTGTGTGTGTGTGTATGTGTGTGTATGGAAAGAGGCGTATGGAGTAAGAGCTAAAAGAATGAAACAGAAGACGCTGGAAGTGGGAAAAAAGAAAACAGAGAAAGAGATTATAGAAGCAGGGGAGATAAAAGGGAAGGGAAGGATAACAGATGAAAGACTGAATTGGTAAAGACAAATGTAGAAAAAGAAAACAGAGAAAGAGAAGAAAGGAAAGAGAGAGAGAGAGAAGAAAAAAAAAAAAGAGTGCATGACATAAAATTGTAAGAGAAATAAAATGAACATGCAAACGAAACAAAATAAAACAACGAAGAAAAAGAAGAAGCGAGAGAGAGAGAGAGAGAGAGAGAGAGAGAGAGAGAGAGAGAGAGAGAGAGAGAGAGAGAGAGAGAGAGAGAGAGAGAGAGAGAGAGAGAGAGAAAGGAGTAAATCAAATAGAAAAAGAATAGCATACATGACACGTGCAATAAAGAAGGAAGAGAGACACAGAGGGAAGGAGAGGAGTAACAAGTGACAAACGACGAAGGAGTGGAAGGAGCAAATGAAGACAAAGGTCACGGACGGGAAAGAGAGAAAGAGAGAAAAAGAGAGAGAAAAAAGAAACATGATAAAGGAGAAAACACAAATTCATAACGAAAACATGAACAAATGGAGAGAGAGAGAGAGAGAGAGAGAGAGAGAGAGAGAGAGAGAGAGAGAGAGAGAGAGAGAGAGAGAGAGAGAGAGAGAGAATGATTGTTACCTTAGAGCGAGACAAAGGACCTATGAACACAAGCGCCACAGGTAAAAAAAAATAAACATATTGACAGAGTATAAAAAAAAAAGAGGTTAGGGGAACATACAAAGCATTCACGCACAC
>JAPQNM010000016.1:1867707-1870207 GCA_029783475.1 Metacarcinus magister
TCCTCCTCCTCCTCTTCTTCTTCTTACTCCTCCTCTTCCTCATTCTCATCCTCTTTTGTACTCTTTCTCCTCTTACTTCTCCGCATTCTCATCTTCCTCCTTTCCACTTATATTCTTACTCTTCTTCCACTCCCCGCCCCGTCCTCCCTTCACTTCCTATTACTCTTCCTCCTCCTCCTCCTCCTCCTCCTCCTCCTCCTCCTGCCACGCCCTCTCCCCGTCTCTGGCTGGGCGTAACAAGTGGTTGGTTTTTGCGTTTTACAGAGTTTCAGGAGAGTTGAGATCTTGACTATTAAGAAGAGGAGGAGGAGGAAGAAGAGGATGAGGTGTTTAATGCCTTTTGTCACTACATTTATTATTTTCATTAAAGACTCACTTTTTCTTTCTTTTCTTTTCTTTCTCTCTCTCACTCACTCTCTCTCTCTCTCTCGTATCTCATTATCATCATCTCTCTCTCTTCTCTTCTTCTTCTTTACTTCCTGTGTTTATCTCTCGTTACATTCTTCCTTATTCGCGTCCACTGCCATTTCCAGCGAGGCCTTCCATTTCCTCTTTTTTTTCCCTCCCTCCCTCCCTCCTTCCCTTCCCTCCCTCCCTCCCTCCCTCCCTGACTCTGCGTCTTCCAAAAGTCCGGGGAGGAAATGTAAAGTTTTCCTTCTTTCCTTGGGACACACACACACACACACACACACACACACACACACACACACACACACACACACACACACACACACACACACACACACACACACACACACACACACATGCATAGATACACACCCACAGAAAAGAGAGAGAGAGAGAGAGAGAGAGAGAGAGAGAGAGAGAGAGAGAGAGAGAGAGAGAGAGAGAGAGAGAGAGAGAGAGCCCTGCATGCGACGCAATTACTAGTGGTTCTAGTTGAGTGGAAGAGAGAATGTGAGGCAAGGAAAGGAAGGTGGAAGAGGAGGCAAAGGGGGAATAAACGAGGGATAAGTAAGGTGGAGAGAAAGAAGGAAGGAAGGAAAGAGGGAGGGAGGGAGGAAGAAGAGGTCAGGAAGCTCCTCCGTATTTTATCTTTCCTCCACAACAGAATTAAAATCGACCTCACCATCTTCTCACCACCTGCGCTGGCTATAACCATCTGTTGTTCCTCCTCCTCCTCCTCCTCCTCCTCCTCCTTCTCCTCTTCCCCATCCTCCTCCTCCTCCTCCTCTCGGAAATCTAACCTTTCCTACCTAATATTAGATCTACTACTTCTATAACAATACTGTACATCACCTAAGTATAATATCTCTCTCTCTCTCTTTATCTCTCTCTCTCTCTCTCTCTCTCTCTCTCTCTCTCTCTCTCTCTCTCTCTCTCTCTCTCTCTCTCTCTCTCTCTAAGTGACCCCAGGGGAGCCAAGGGGGGGCGGGGGGGTTACGGTATCCCCCCCCAAAAAGACGTTTCTTCATGATCCCCGCGTCGGGCTGTGCTGCGTTGCGCCCCGTAGCGGGAAATTGAGCTACTTTGTTACGGGAAACTATTTTTAAAGGGAACCGAGAGAGCAGGCGCGGGGAGAGAGAGAGAGAGAGAGAGAGAGAGAGAGAGAGAGAGAGAGAGAGAGAGAGAGAGAGAGAGAGAGAGAGAGAGAGAGAGAGAGAGAGAGAGAGAGTGTGTGTGTGTGTGGTGGGGTTTGGGATGCTGAGGGGACTGGGAGATAAGTATGAGGGGGGATGGTTATGTGGGGAAGGGAGAGGAGGGGAGGTGTGTGGTGGGGTTGGTTGGGTGGTGTATCAGGCCCCTTTCAGCACGCTCGCCTTGCTTTATTTAGGTTTTGGGTTACCAGTAAAGCCATCATCTCTCTCTCTCTCTCTCTCTCTCTCTCTCTCTCTCTCTCTCTCTCTCTCTCTCTCTCTCTCTCTCTCTCTCTCTCTCTCTCTCTTTCTTTCGCTCTTTAGGACTGATGTATAGATAGATTAACGTACGTGTGTGTGTGTGTGTGTGTGTGTGTGTGTGTGTGTGTGTGTGTGTGTGTGTGTGTGTGTGTGTGTGTGTGTATGTGTGTGTGTGCAAGCATTCGACCGAGAGAAAGAGAAAGAGAGCATCTAAGCGAAATGGTATACGAAGAGAAATAAATAAAGAGAGAGAGAGAGAGAGAGAGAGAGAGAGAGAGAGAGAGAGAGAGAGAGAGAGAGAATAATAATAAAAAGAAAAAGAAACAGGTGAGAGAGAACCAAACAATCTCATCTTTCTATATGTGCGTCTATCTGTCTGTCTGTCTGTCTGTCTGTCTGTTTGTCTGTCTGTTAGTGTTGTGGTGAGTCTTCCCGCCAAAACTGCTTCACCACACATACACAAAGGCAAATTATCACCTCTGTATTCAGTATATTCATCATTTTTTCACCACCACACTTGACGAGACACATGCTGGCAACGGATGATAACGTTCGATTACAGTTAATGGCTTTTCACGTTTTGCCAAGTTAGAGTAAATCTCTTTTTTCTCACCCTCTCTCCCTCTCTCTCCTCTCTCTCT
>JAPQNM010000016.1:1875207-1887707 GCA_029783475.1 Metacarcinus magister
TAGAAGGAGATTGGTAACGTTATTCATGTTAATCTACATAGTCAACCTTCACTTTACTGCCTCCCATACATACATACATACATCCATACATACATACATACATACATACACTACAGCTTCCCTTTACGACCACTTCCACGATTACCTTTATCTGCTCACTGCTTTTATACCATTTTGCAGCATTTTATTGTAACTGCCTCGCCCTCCCAACGCTTTTATTTATTTTTCTTTTTTTTTTTCTTTTTTTCATGCCTCCTCCACTCACTTTACAGCCTGTCATTTACCCTTTCAGAATTCAGCTTTACAATTTACTTTTACTCGTTGCAATTCACCACTTATTACTTACAATCTATATCGTATTTGGGCAAAAGTGTGTATATAACTTTTTAAATAATACACTTCTCACTCACACTTATTCGTTTTAACACTTACAATTCTATTTATATGTAGATTTTTTTTACTACTTAACTACCTTCCACCTTTTTTTCTTTCTTCCTACCTGTACTACATTGACAGGTGCGTGTAGGACAGGTATACACGGGGTCATTAGTGTACAGGTGTATGCTGGGAGGAGGTAGATATGACACACTCAAAAGATAACAAGACAGGACAAAACAAAAATATATATTAAAAAAAACACTAATCTTACATACAACTCCATCTATTCTGGGAACTTTAAACAAAAAACAAAAAAAATAATAATAAAAGGAGTAAAGAAAGCTAAGAAAAGAGCACCCACAAATAAGCAAAAGACTGTCATTATACGCCGGAAGGAATGGAGGAAGAATAACCACAAAAAAAAATTAAGTGAGAAAAAAGAAAAAAAAATAGGGGGGGCGGAAGGAAGGAAGAAAGACAATGACAATGCAGGGAACCATTTCAATTTTAAGGGACAACGAAGCCACTTAGCGCCACATAATGAACAGACTTCCACAGGGACACCCAACCCACGCCACTACCACACCAAACGAAGACTTAACGAGGATGTGGCTGGGGAACGGAGGCCACAGGAGGAGGAGGAGGGGGAGGAGGACAACTAGCAGGGCACGGGGGAGAGGAAATAAAAAAAAAGTCAACGAAAAAGGAGAAAAAAAGTTAAAGAAGAGAGGAGAGGAGAGATAAGAGAAAGGGAGACGCAAGGAAGAGATTGCAACGTAAAAAAGAAAAAGAAGGGAAGAGAGAAGAGGAGATAAAAATAGAGCAGAGGAGATGAGGAGAAGAGATACAGAGGAGCTGTTACTGCAGGGTAAAGGAAGACTTCTCGTTAAAGAGGAATACATAGAAAGGAATGATAGGAAGGGGAATAGCCAGCGAGGGGAAGGGAAAGGCGAAGTGACTGAATTGCAGGCCTAAGAGAGGAGGAGGAGGAGGAGGAGGAGGAGGACGACAAACACACACACACACACACACACACACACACACACACACACACACACACACACACACACACACACACACACACACACACACACACACATACCATTAATCAACTCACCCTTACCTATGAAGAGTTTCCCGCCGTTAATTACCTGCTAACACCTGCCAATACCTGAGCTCCGTCCATTATCTCGTCGCTCATTGGTCTATTCCTTCCCACAACGACCAATCACTGCGCTTCACCGTGACACACACACACACACACACACACACACACACACACACACACACACACACACACACATATATATACATCAATCTTATCATTTCCTTTCCACGCCAAATGTTTTCTATCTTTTTCTTCACCTTAACTCTCCTTCTTGATGTAATTCACTACAACACAAATGACAAACACAACAGCATGGCATTGCACCTCCAGCTTGTATGCAGCAAACAAACTTAGATTTCTTCAGCAACACTTTTCTTTTTCTTGAACACTTTCCAAGCATCTTTTCTTTATCTCGCTAAGAGCACTTTTCTTTCCATTGAGTAAATCTTCCGAGTTCTCAAACAATTTACCTCCTTCCAAGAACACTATTTTTATTTATTTTTATTTTATTTTTTTTTATTTGGTTGGTTGGGACGTGTTATAAAGTGAAGCGAATGTGACCTACTTTAGTTCCCACTTTTACAACGGTGAATGTATAACAAGTGCGGAAAATACAACTTCTAAGAAAAGACGATTTAAAAATAGCCAACACGGAAGAATAACAAGGATGCAAGAAAGGCTGAAGAGGATTGAAAGCCGAAGAAGAACAAGGACGCAGCGAAGAGAAGAAAGAAAAAATGTTGAGTAAACGAAGATGGTAAATGGAGAGGAATGTGCAAGGAAGGAATAGAAGAAACGGTAAAGGAAATGGGAGAAAAAGAGGTAAAGCTTAAGATGGAGGAGAAGGAAAGTAAACTGAAGGAAAGGGGAAAGTTTACGTGAAAATAAGCATGAGGGAGGACAAAAAAAGAAAGAAAAACACAGGATTTTAAGAAAGGCATAAACATGGAGAAACTGTAGCAGAGAGAGAGAGAGAGAGAGAGAGAGAGAGAGAGAGAGAGGAGAGAGAGAGAGAGAGAGAGAGAGAGAGAGAGAGAGAGAGATGGAGAGAGAGAGAGAGAGAGAGAGAGAGAGAGAGAGAGAGAGAGAACCACCCATCATGAGGGAAACTCTGCCCCGCCAATCGTCAGGGTCACGTGGAAAAGGTCGATGTGAGAGGGAAAAAAAATAAAAGTGTTATTTCCAAACTTAAAATGAAGGAACACAAACTCGAATGGGAAATAATCTTCAAAATATATTTCCACATTTACATTCATTGTGGTTAGGAGAGGAAATGACTCTTGGTAAACTGTTGTCTCTGAAGGAAATCGTTTTCTTTGTTTTTTTTTAGAAAGTCTATAATCACAAGTATGAAAAAGAAGAATATTAATAAAAAAAAATTGACTATAATGAAGAACTAATTAAGCATGATCATTCACACCTTAATGAAGATACAGTATATATAAAAAAAAAAAAGAGACATTTCAGTGTAAAAATAAAAAAAACTTATCATGAACTATAAGAAGAAAAAATATACATAAAAAAAAATCATGTAACAAAATTTCAAAAACCCAAACGAGAAGTCATCGCTCTCACCTTCCCTTCTTCCTTTTCTCCATTCACTCCTTCCTCCACTTGCACTCCCTCTTCCTTCACTCCTTGTGGCGG
Organism: Metacarcinus magister; assembly: GCA_029783475.1. Taxonomy (NCBI): domain Eukaryota; kingdom Metazoa; phylum Arthropoda; class Malacostraca; order Decapoda; family Cancridae; genus Metacarcinus; species Metacarcinus magister. The sequence goes on from JAPQNM010000016.1 coordinate 1,878,341, forward strand.
CAAAGGCATTTATTTAAAGGACGGTGCCGCAAAAGGTAATACCGCGAATGAATTTTAATTTTAAGAAGTTCACAAGGTAATTTAGTTGGGATGAAATCGTGGGGCGGCTCTTGGTCCGAGCGAAAGTTCCCAATTGCTTCACTCACTTGGCTTCCCTTTTTATCCGTTAACTATTTTTGTCGTGAAGAGAGAGAGAGAGAGAGAGAGAGAGAGAGAGAGAGAGAGAGAGAGAGAGAGAGAGAGAGAGAGAGAGAGAGAGAGTGAGAGAGAGAGAGAGAGAGAGAGAGAGAGATAATATACTTGAGGTCGTAAACAAAAAGTGAGGAAATTGAGCAATAACAGCAACATCAGTAGTAGTAGTAGTAGTAGTAGTAGTAGTAGTAGTAGTAGTAGTAGTAGTAGTAGTAGTAGTAGTAGTAGTAGTAGTAGTAGTAGTAGTCATAAATACACCCATTAATCTAACACCATTACAACACCTTACCTGGCAATCTCCCCTCAACTTGAAAAAATACACAATTTCCCCCTCACCTTTCCTTCACCATTTCCTTTCCCTAATAACAGCAAACAACCACACTATCAACAACAATCACCATTTTTTACACCACCACCCCACCACCACCACCACCACCACCACCACCACCACCATGCATCCACCCACACATCCTCCATCCCAGTGCACAATATCCTTTCACCCTCGTCGTTTTAGGCAACTTTTCCCCTTAGACCAAACTCGCCCCCTTACCACGATGACGCGTCCCTCTACCTCTAAAATTTGAGGCTCCACCCGCTTTCAGAAGTACAAAATTAAGCTACTTAAGAATGCTGCAGAGACGGAGAGTTGGAAAAGTTAGCTAGGGGCCTCTCCATCACTTTGGGTCTGGGTCTCTCTCTCTCTCTCTCTCTCTCTCTCTCTCTCTCTCTCTCTCTCTCTCTCTCTCTCTCTCTCTCTCTCTCTCTCTCTCTCGGGTTCTAATAAATAAAATAATAGCAACATACATAAAATGAAAAGAATTTGACTTCCAGCGTATTTTTTTCAATCAAAAATTCACTCAACGAGAACCTCTATTCAAATTTCAAAGCCATTGATGTCTACAAAGGGCTGACTGTGATATAATAATAATAGTAGAAGTCGTAGTAGTAGTAGTAGTAGTAGTAGTAGTAGTAGTAGTAGTAGTAGTAGTAGTAGTAGTAGTAGTAGTAGTAGTAGCACCATATACAAAAACGAAGGAAAAGTTATCTTGGCAGGAATGCACCAAAATGTCTGTTTAGAAAAATGACACATTCTTGCACAATTTGGTTTCCTTGTGTCTGCCGTTCTGCCCTCCCGTCACGACGTTCTGGTCTGGTTCCGTCTCCTATTATTTCTTCTTCGCTTCCCAGAATAAATCAAACAAACTCGAAAGTGACACAATGGGACACAAACGAGGGAAACAAACAACAGCTGGCGGTGGGGGAGGGGGAGAGATAGTAGAGAGAGATAGAAAGAGAAAAAAAAATTTGTGAGAGAGAAAGAGTCGATAACACTAACCAACAAAACGCCCTGTCTCTCCCTGCCACTCACACACAAACTCTCTCTCTCTCTCTCTCTCTCTCTCTCTCTCTCTCTCTCTCTCTCTCTCTCTCTCTCTCTCTCTCTCCACTGTGACACATTCTACCCACAAGGGACGGGTAGGGGGGCGGGAGGGGGGTGGGGGGACGCCGAGCCCACCCCAAATTTTTCCCTTCACAAATCCCACGTGTTCCAGCATTCTTCTTCTTCGAAACGTCTTCTCCCCAAAATTTATCAGTAATAAATTTCCTTTTGAGAGATTTTATGCTTCTGGGCTTTTCCGTGTTGTCCTCCTCCTCCTCCTCTTCTTCTTCTCCCTCCTCCTCCTCCTCCTCCTCCTCCTTCTCTTCTTCTACTTAATGGTGTGACTTTCTTTTTCTTTTTCATTCATATTCACGACCTTTATTTTCTTCTACTATCCAATCCTTTCATTTGTCATTCACTCATTCCCATCCGTGTATTTTTGGTTCCATTCATGCATACACTAAATAATCTGAAAATTCTGTATATTGAAATCATCCCAATTACGTCATATTCATTGTGTGTTTTCTTTTCATTTATTTTGCCACTGTCATTCCCTGCCAAGTTTTCTTTTTTTTTCCTCTTTTTTTTCCTTTTTTTCCCCCCCATACCCAAACCGCAGATCAATTTCCATCCTGTCCTACTCAGCATTTGTTATCTTTCCTCCAATTCTTCCCCTTTTTCTCCGTGTCCCTTCTCCCGTTCCCATCTTTATCATCAACCAACTCTATTCCCCTCGTACGTTACATCAGCTTCATTACCCAACTCTCTCTCTCTCTCTCTCTCTCTCTCTCTCTCTCTCTCTCTCTCTCTCTCTCTCTCTCTCTCTCTCTCTCTCTCTCTTTCTCTCTCTCTCTCTGCCGATAGTACAGTTTCTTGTGGGTCATAACAATCCTAAGGACGTTCCTGCCGAGAAGAAGAGGTTGAGGAGGAGGAGGAGGAGGAGGAGGAGGAGGAGGAGGAGGAGGAGGAGGAAGAGGAAGAGGAAGAGGAAGAAGGGAAAAAGTAGAGGAATGTGATGAGAAGGAGTTGGATGGATGGTGAAGGTTGAAATTCGCAGAAGAGGAAAAGGAGGAAGAGTAGGAAGAGGAGGAGGAGGAGGAGGAGGAGGAGGAGGAGGAGGAGGAGGAGGAGGAGGAGGAGGAGGAGAAGGAGGAGGAAGGAACAGGATGAAATTGAGAGCAGACGTGATGGAGTGGCGAGGAAGAGCCTAAAAAGAGGAGTGATACAGAGTAGAGAAAATATAAAGTGTCCACTGAGAGAGAGAGAGAGAGAGAGAGAGAGAGAGAGAGAGAGAGAGAGAGAGAGAGAGAGAGAGAGAGAGAGAGAGAGAGAGAGAGAGAGAGAGAGAGAAGAAAACTATGAATGCAAGACGATAAAAAGAAAGAAAAAAGTAATTGAAGAAATAATATCCGGTGAAACTTTATATCCAAGGACCACTTAGTGTGAAAATATGTTGTATAAGAGAAATATATCAAATGTTCGCTGCTAAAAGGAAATATGAATGTAAAATGAGAAAAAAAAGACAGTGAATGATGGAAATAACACTAAATCAACATTGTATTCATAAGTAAGTTAGTAAGGAAATAAATATATAGATTTAAGGAAAAAGAATGTAATTATCACTAAGAAAAGATGAACGAAAATATATATATGATAAATAAAAATGAAGAATGATAGAAACAATAGACAATCAAACAATATATTTATCCTGAGATCGGTTAGTAAAGAAAACATAAAACATACAAATAAAAGACCAAAGAAATAGAAGAAACCGAAAAAAAACCAAACATATTAAACTAAATAAAAAAATAAAATAAAAAAGCATCCAATATCAATAATTAATTGAGAGGAATAAAAATAAAACAATCTTATATATGAATAAAGCCAAAACGATGATTCCGGTCCTCAAAAAAGTTATTAAGGATACAATATTTACCCTCCTCCTCCTCCTCCTCCTCCTCCTCCTCCTCCTCTTCTTTCTTCCCAACGTAACAAAATGCGTATTGACAAATTCTTATGACCCTCCAAGATTCAGGCGGAGATTTTCCAGTGTGTATTTTTTGTCTCCAAGGGAAGGAGGACAGGAGGTGAACTAAAATTGAATTCTTTGAGAGAGAGAGAGAGAGAGAGAGAGAGAGAGAGAGAGAGAGAGAGAGAGAGAGAGAGAGAGAGAGAGAGAGAGAGAGAGAGAGAGAGACTGTATACTTTCAATAGCCGAGTTGATACTAAAGTTTGTTAGTATTTAAGAAAGAAATAAACATACAATATACTCTTTGTTATTTCTTTTTTATTTTTCTCTTTTTTTCCTAATGGTTTTCAATTATTCTTATCTCAATTCACTTCAAAACTCTGTGGAGCGAGATTTTTTCCCCTTCATATTTTATTCATATTTTTTCAAACATTTACGTGGAAAAGACTTAAATTGTCCTTCCCATGAGTCAGCTGGAAGAGAGGGGAAAAGCTGCCTGGAACTTCTCGAAAATGGGAGGAAATTTTGGGTGGGAAAGTGAGGGGGGGAAAAAAAAAGTAGTTTATGTACGCAAGTTCATATTTTACGTGTTTTTTTTTCATGGGAAACTACATTAATTAAGTCCAGTTTCCCACCTTCATTTAGCTTCTCTCTCTCTCTGTCTCTCTCTCTGTCTCTCTTCTCTCTCTCTCTCTCTCTCTCTCTCTCTCTCTCTCTCTCTCTCTCTCTCTCTCTCTCTCTCTCTCTCTCTCTCTCAAAAGCTCTCCATCATCGATATTCCCTCTTCCTATCCTCTCTCTTCTTCTCTCTCCCCTCTCCCTTCTCCTCTCTCCCTTCTCTTCTCTCCTCTCACTCTTTCTCTCCCCTCTCACTCTTCCTCCACCCTCTCACTCTCAATCTACCCTCAAACCTAAACCCCAGAACATGAGAATATTTTGGTACATTTTTTTGATATTGCTGTTTTATATATGCATTTTTTGAGATTTTGGTGATGAGAGAAAAAAAATCAAATGAATACTATTTACATAAAGCAAATTCACGTTTTTTTTTTTTTTCTTGATCATACTTTCAACATAAACGTCTTCCTTTGCAAATTGTCAAACGAAAATGATTGAAATCGAACAATCATCTGAAATTTTACCCGAGACTCCAAAACAACTGAATATATTTATACATTTTTCCCAGAATACATCGTTCAAGGAGCAACTCAAAAATATGAAACTGGAAAAAAGTCAATTAGTAGCCAATTCAAGGTGGAAATTCCATTATATCATTATTAATTTTTTCCTGTGATATGGAAAATTATCATAATATATCAATCAATTATTTCCTGCGTGTTGTATAAGATGATTGAAAAAGATAAGAGTGAAGGGCTGTGGACCTCTCCTATGTTTTTTTTTTACATCCACACCAAACAGGAAATAATTATAAAGGAACTATATTATCTTGTTTTATATTTCCAATTATTATTATTATTATTATTATTATTACTACTACTACAAGGGGGTCCATGTTTACTAAATACGAAATGTTGGGTGTTGCCAAGGTGACTTACAAGGGATAAAGCATGAGATTGTCTATTACGAATCTCATCTGACACTCTCCACACATGCCCTCAGGTGGAAGGGAAGGATGGAAGGATGGAGGAGCAGGAGGAGATGGAGATGGAAGAGGACGAGAAGGAAGAATAAAAAAACAAATAACTGGTGATGATGATAATGTTGTTAATAATATTCACAGTAAGGATATTATCATTATCATTATTTTTATTATTATTATCATTGAAATTTTATCTCCGCATACAAATTTGAACCCAAAATTTCCACTGAATTAATGTATGAAAGATGAAGGTCAGGAAAAATTAAACATTATCATTAATATTCCCATTAGACGTTACCTTGGGCGCCACCTTCATCGCACCCAACACGATGCTAGCCGCCCACCTACAGGATTTTCAAAACTTCATAACTCTGACAAAACGCACCACAACTTCGCAAAACTTCCCTAACACGACACCCAACCCAAATCACCCAGGCCATTATTTATTTAAAGGTTAATGTTAAAGGTTAAGGTTAGGAAAATTATTCGAATATTGGCGAAAGTAATTGAGCTCTAAAATTTACCCCATTAGTTATTATCATTATTATTATTACTATCATTATTATCATTATTATTATCATTATCATTACTACAAACTAAATGTGGTAGGTAAGAGGAAGAGAGGAAGACTAGAAGAGCAAAATGAGTAAGATAGTTCAGATCGGAAGAGAATCAAGAGATAGATAACTAGCAGACTAATTAGCAAAGGAAGGAGTAAGAGGACGAAGATGAGGAGGAGGAAGAGGAGGAGGGGGAGGGGGAAGGGGAGTAGGAGGAGGTAGAGGAAGAAGGTCAGTGGGGGGGGGAACAGGGGGAGGAGGAGGAGGAGAGGAGAGATTCTGAAGACGTATTAGCCATCTTTGCACTTGATTAATGTGGAATGTAGGGAAAGTTCTCTTAATGAGCCCTAGAGTCCACCACGCCCTTGGAAAATGATGGATTTCCACCCTAATACCAAGCTTGTTTTTAGACTGTCGACGCCCAAGCATACCTACCATCCTCCTCTTCCTCTTCTTCTTCTTCTTCCTTCTCCTCCTCCTCCATCTCCTCCTCCTCCTCCTCCTCCTCCTCCTCTCCGCCGCAGCAGTTATGATTTATTGAACCGTCTCTCTTGAAGTTCTGTACAGGTAGAGAGAGAGGGAGAGAGAGCGAGAGCGAGAGCGAGAGAGAGAGAGAGAGAGAGAGAGAGAGAGAGAGAGAGAGAGAGAGAGAGAGAGAGAGAGAGAGAGAGAGAGAGAGAGAGAGAGAAAAGAGAGAGATGTATGCTACTTTCCAAAGCACACACACAGGAGAACATAATCAGTTGAGCAAAAATTAATGTACACACAAGCTTAATTGCACATACACAAACAGAAACAGCAACAGAAGCACACACACACACACACACACACACACACACACACACACACACACACACACACACACACACACACACACACACACACACACACACACACGAGGAGTACAATCAAGCTATAGAATTCCTAAAAATAAACATAAAAAAAACATTTACTCCCTTTTACTATGTACACACACACACACGCACACGCACACACACATACACACACACACACACACACACACACACACACACGCTCACACACAGTAATGGTGCCAGAGGTAGGCTGCAAACACACGCTGAAAAACAGTGTTGACCTAAGCTAAACATTCTTCGTTCGTCCCAAGGAGAGTAAACCATCCAACTCTCTTCCCTCTCTTCCCCTCTCTCCTTTCCTCTCCTTCATTCCTCATTCCCTCTCTCCTTCCTTCCTCTCCTTCCTTCCTCCCTCCCTCTCTCCTTCCTTCCTTCCTTACCTCATTTATTCTTTACTTCCTAAATTAATTGTTTTATTTCCTTCATACCTTCCTCTCCTTCCTTCCATCATTAATTCCTTCATTCTGGTTCCTTATTACTGCCTTCTTTCTTTCCTTCCTTCCTTCCTTCCTTCCTTCCTTCCTTCCTTCCTTCCATCCCTTCCTTCCTTCTTTCCATCCCTACTTCTGTGTCTTTTCCACCTTCTTCTGCTGGTCTTCCCTCAAAAAAAAAGAAAAAAAAACCTCTTTGAAATCAAAACTTTCACCCATTTTTCACATTGGGTTGGGAATTAACACATTTGTCCTGATTCTTTTACCGTCAATTGAAAGTTTTTTTGATATATATTTTTCCAATTCTTTAAACCGAAAGGAATTATTAGATTGGTAAGAGACAGAATTTTGAAGACCATAATTGTTTTAATGAAGAGATATAAATGACGGAAACTGAGAGAGAGAGAGAGAGAGAGAGAGAGAGAGAGAGAGAGAGAGAGAGAGAGAGAGAGAGAGAGAGAGAGAGAGAGAGAGAGAGAGAGAGACAAGATAACTGGAGACAGACCGACGAAGAACAACTACCAATAGGAATTCATGTAGCTCCGTGACGTCACTCTTGTTCTGCTCTATCATTGGTGGAGAAGTATTGGCAAATGATTGGACATGCAGACTGCCAATAGCTGGTCTTCACGTTGACATGGATGACCTTTCCTGACCTGACCCACTGCTATGCATACTGGTGATACTCATGAAAGGATGAAGATGGAATGAGTGAGTGAGTGAGTGATGGAAAAAGGGAGTGAAAGGAAGAGTAAGGAGGAGGAGTAAATAGATAAATACTCCATAGCAAATAAAAATTAAATGGTGAGTGGGTTAGAAAGGGAGTGAATGGAAGAGTTAGGTGGAGTAAATAAGAATGTAGTAGGTGAGTAAGTGAATGAGGGAGTGAAAGAAGGAGTAAGAAGGAGTACAAGGTCATGAAAATAGATGTAATGAATGAATGGGTGAGTGAGTGAATGAGGGAGTGAATGGAAAAGTTAGTTGGAGTTGATAAATAAATATTCCATGAAAGAATAAAGATATAATGAATGAGGGAGTGAAGGGGATGAGTGGGTAGAACTTTTGTGAATAATTTAGTTTTTTTTCGGCCTCGTAAACATCAAAAAACGAATCACGGAGGAAAGAATCGTTCATTTCATGCATTGGAAAAATTTTATTCATTGTTATTTTTCCCCGTGAGTCAATGCACACACATATTAACCCCATAAAAAGAAAAAAAAAAAAAAAAAGAAAAAAGAAAAATATACTCACGTTACCAATTAAAACACAAACAAAACCATAACAAAAAAATATACAAATTCACCTACAAAAGCAAATCCTCACAATGAAAAAAACAAATAAACAAACAAATACATATATACCACAACCCACACATAACCAATTACTCAATGTATATGTATATTAACTACACTTTTTAAATCCCAGTAAAATGTAAATCAGCACAGTTAAATCCCAGCTTGTGTGGGTGTGCGTGTGCGTGTGTGCGTGTGTGTGTGTGTGTGTGTGTGTGTGTGTGTGTGTGGGTGTGGGTGTGGGTGTAAAATATGAGGAGGAGGAGAGAAATGGAAGGGAAATGATAGGAGGAGAGAGAAAAGATGGAAAAGATAATAATAATGATGATGATGGTGATGATGATATGTATACTGATAATATAAAAAGGAGGAGGAGGAAGAAGCAGAGAAAAGAGAAGGAAGAAAAATAGAGAGATAGATGCGAGTAATAGAGAAAAAAGAAAGAGAGAGGAGGGGTAGGAAGAGCAGGTAGAGCGAGAGATAAGAAGAGAAAAGAAAATTATACAAAATTGAAAAGAATAAAGATAAGGAAAGAAAATGCGATGAAGAGAACGAGCTAATGAGAGAGAGAGAGAGAGAGAGAGAGAGAGAGAGAGAGAGAGAGAGAGAGAGAGAGAGAGAGAGAGAGAGAGAGAGAGAGAGAGAGAGAGAGAGAGAGAGAGAACAAATAAATAAATAAAAGCAAAAGAAAGATACCAGAGGACACACTTAGGGGGAGAGGTAGAGAGAGAGGGAAGAGGGAGAGGGAGAGAGGGAGAGGGGAGAGGGAGAGGGGAGAGGGAAGTGAGTGGGGGAAAATAGAGTGATAAGAGGGGAAAAAGAGAGGCATAAAGTAGAGAGAGGACAGGAAGGAGGAAGGAAGGCATTGACAGAAGTGAGACTATTCCTTCGAGGAGGTAGATACGAGGAGAAGAAGGAGGAGGAGGAGGAGGAGGAGGAAGAGGGTTGATAAATGAAGAGGGCAAAGAGGAGAATGAGCGCGGGAAAGACGTGTTGAAAGGAAGCAGCATCGAGCATAGATAAAGATGGAGAGAGATTTATGTGGGAAGGAAGAGAAGGAAGGGACGA
>JAPQNM010000016.1:1890207-1909842 GCA_029783475.1 Metacarcinus magister
TCGACGTTCACCCTTTGTTCTCTTCGTCCGTTCTTTGTTCTCGTTTTTATCTAACTTGTTATTTATTTATTCCATTTTCTCTTTACGTTCCTACATCTCTTTGTTATTGTTATTTATGAGGACCTAGTCTCTATGTATTACTCAACCACTTGTTACCCTCTTTCGTTATCACATGTATTGATCCACTCTTCTACTGTCTGTCTCTGTATTTTCTCCTTTTCCTTGTCCCTCTCTTGTTGGTATAGTATTTGCTATCATTCTTCTTCCTTTTGCATTCTAGTCCTTTCATTCTCCCTTCACTCTCCCGCCATCACACGTCCTCTATATCGTCACTTTGCTGTTCCTCCTGATATGGGCATGGAAAAAATAGAATAGAGAGGGGACAGGAAAAGTGGTGACCACGAACGGGAAGTTTTGGTGTGGGGGTGAGAGGAAGCAGGGAGAGAGGGGGGGGAAGAGAGGAAAGAAAGAAAGAAAGAAAGAAGAAGAATGAGAGAGGAGAGAAGGGAGGAGAGAGGAGAGGAAGAAAAGAAAGAAGGATAGGTAAAAGAAAAGAAAGGGAAGAAGAAGAAAGAAAAGAGAAGAAAAAAGAAAGGAAAGATGAAGAAGAAAAGAAGGAAAGGAAGAGAAGAAAGAAAAGAAAGGGAAGGAGGAGGGGAGAATGAAGAAGAAGGAAAGAAGAAAGAGAAAGAATAGGAAGAAAGAAAGAAAAAGAGAAGAAAGAAGAAGAAAAGAAAGAAAGAAAAGAGAAAGTACAAAGAGACAGAGAGGAAGAAGAAAGAGGAGGAAGAAAGAAGGAGAAAGAAAAGGAAGGGAGGAGGAAAAGAAGAGAAGGAAGGAGGAAAGAAGGAGGAGTAGGAGAAAGAAAGGAAGAAAAAGAAAGAGGAAAGAAGGGAGGAGAGGAAGAAAGAAAAAGGAAAGGGAGAGAAGGAGGAGGGGAAGGAATGAAGAGAGGAGTAGGAGGGGAGGAATGATAAAAATGAGAGGAAGGGGAAGGGAAGAAAAAGAAAAAGGAAAGAAAAGAAAAAGGGAAAAAAGGAAAAAAAGGAAAGAAAAGGGAGAAGGAGGGGGGAGAAGAGGGATGAGAAAGAAAGAAAAGAAAAAGAAAGAATGAATATGAAAAGATAGAATGGAAGAAAGAGAAAGAAAAAGAAAGAAGGTAAGGGGGAATGAGAGAGAGAGAAAGAATAATGGGGGAAGAGGGGGGGGGAATGAAAGTGAATATATTGAAACAGAGAAAGAATGAGTGAGAGGATAATGAAAGAAAGAAGAGAGAGGAGGATGAAGAGAGATGAGAGAATAGAGACGAGAGAGGATGAGAAGAGAGAGAAGAAGAAAGAGCATAGAAAGAAGAAAGATGGAGAGGAGGAGAGCGGAGAAAGAGAGATGAAAAGGAGAGAGAAGATGAGACTTGAGAGGGAAAGAGAGAGATGCGTGAGGAGAGAGAAGAGAGAGGGGAGATAAGGGAGAATAGATGAGAAAGAAGGAGGGGGGAAGAGAGGAGAGAAGAAGTGAGAAGAAAAAAAGGAAGAAAAGAGAGAGGGAAGAATGAAAGAAAGAAGGAGAGGGAAAGACTAGGAAAAGATGAGAGAGAGGAAAGAGGAGAAGAAAAGGGAGGAGAAAGGGAGAGGGAACTGAGAAATGGAGGGAAAGAAAGAAAAAAGAGAAAGGGAATAAAGGAAGGAAGAAGGAAAAAAAAAAGAAAAGAAAAAGAGAGGGAAGATAGAAGAAAAGGGAAAGGGAGAAGGAAGAAGAGAAGAAGGGAAAGAAAAGAGAGAAGAAAGAAAAGAAAGAGGAAAGAAAGGAAAGAAGAGGAGAGGAGGAGGAGGAGAAGGAAAGGAGAGGGGGACAGGAATGAAAATAAAAAGGAAAAGAGAAAATGAAAAGAATAGAAGAGTGAGAGAGAGAGAGAGAGAGAAGAAGAGAGAGAGAGAAAGAAAGGAGGAGAGGAGGGAGGAAAAAGAAAGGGAGAAAAGAGAAGAGAAGAATAGAAAGAAGGAAAGGGAAGAAGAAAGGAAGGAAGCGAGGGAGGAAAGAAGGGAAAGGGGAAAGGAGAAGATAAGAAAGAAGAGAAAAGGAAGAAAGGAAAGAAAGGAAGAAAAAGAAAAGAAAAGGAAGAAGAAAGGAGATAAGGAAAAGAAAGGAAAGAAGAGAGGAGCGAGAGAAAGGAAAGAGGGAGAAGAGGAGCGGAGAAAGAGAGAAGAGAGAGAGGAGAAGAGAGAAGGAAGAAAGAGGAGAGAGAGAGAGAGAGAGAGGGAATGAGGAGGAGAAGAGGGAATGAGAGAGAAAGAGAAAGAGAGAGAGAAAGAGAGAGAAGAGAGAGAGGGAGAAAAGAGAGGGAGAGAGAAGGAACGAGAGGAAGGAGGGAAAGAGAGGAGGAGAAAGAGAGAGGGGAAGGGAAGAGGAGGGAAAGAGAGAGGAAGGGAAATAGAGGGAGGAGAAGAGAGAAAAGAAGAGAGAAGGGAAATGGAGGAATAGAGAGGAGGGAGAAAAGAAAGAAAGGGAAAGGAAGAGAAAGAGGAGGGAAAAAAGAAAAAAAGAAAGGAAAGAAAGGAAAGGGAGAAAGAAGGAAAAAGAAGAAAGAAGGAAAGAAAAAAGAAAAAGAAAGGAAAGAAGGAAGAAGAAAGAAAGAGAAAGGAAAGGAAGTGAAGGAAAGAAAAGAAGAAAGAAAAAGAGGAAAAAGAACGAGAAGAAAGAAAGAAAGAGAGGAAAAAGAAAGAAGAAAGGAAGGAAAAGGGAAAGAGAAAAGAAAAGAATAGAAGGAAAGAAAAGAAAGAAGGAAAGAAAAAAGAAAGGAAGAAGAGAATAGAAAAGAAAAGAGATAACGAAGGGAAGAAAGAAGAAGAAAGAAAGAAAAAGAAGAAAAGATGAGAAAGAAGAGTAGAAAGAAAAAGAAAGAAAGGAAAAAAAAAAAGAGGGAAAGAAAGAAAGGAAGAAAGAAGAAAGGAGAAAAAGAAAGAAAAAGAAAGAAAGAAAGACGAAAGAAAAGGAAAGAAAAAAAAGAAAGGAAGAGAAGAAAGAAAGAAAGAAAGAAAGAAAAATAAAAAAAGAAATAAGAAAGAGATAAAAGAAAAGGAAAGAAGGAAAGGAAAGAAAGTAAAGAAACAGAAAAAAGAAAATAAGATAAGGAAGAAAAGAAAGAGAGAAAGAAATAAAAAAAGAAGAAAGAAGAAAAGAAAGAAGAGAAAGAAAGAAAAAGGAAGAAAGAAAGAAAAAAAGAAAGAGAAAGAAAGGAATAAGGAAAAGAGAAAAGAAAGAAAGAAAAGAACAAGAAAGAAAGAAAAGAAAAAAGAGAAAGAAGAAAGAAAAGAGAGGAAAGATGAGAAAGAAGAAAGAAAAAGAAAGAAGGGATAGGAAGAAAGGGGAAAGAAAGAATAAATGAAAGAAAGAAAGAGAGAAAAGAAAAGGAAAGAAGAGAAGAAGGAGGGAAAGAAAGGGAGGGGGAGTGAAAAGGGAAAGGGAAAGAGGGAAGAAAGGGAGAAGACAAGGGAAAGGAGAAAAGAGGGAAAGAAGGAAAGGAGGAGAGGGGGAAGAGGGAAGAAGAAAAGAAAGAAAGAAAGAAGGGAAGAAAGGGAGGCAGGGGGAGAGAAAGGAAAGGGAGGAAAGAAAGGAAAGAAAGGAAAGGAAAGAAAAAGAAAGAGAAAGAAAAGAAAAGGAAGAAAGAAAAAGAAGGAATAGGGAGAGAGAGAAAAAAGAATGAGAAGGAGAAGAGGGAAAGAGGGAAAAAAAGAAAAGAAGAAAAGGAAAAAGAAAAGAAGAAAGAGAGAAAGGGAGAAGAAGAGAGAAAGGGGGGAAAGAGGAGAAGGGGGAAAGAAAAGAAGGAAAAGGGGGAATGGAGGAAGAAGAGGAAAAGAGGAAGGGGTGGAAGGGGATCAAGGGGAGTAAGGGAGTAGGGGAGGTGGGGAGTGAGGGGAGTGAAGGGAGTGAGGGGGAGTGAGGGGAGTAAGGGAAGTGAGGGGAAGTGAGGGGAGTAAGAGGAGTGAGGGGAATGAGGGGAGTGAGGGGAAGTGAGGGGGAGTGAGGGGAAGTGAGGGGAAGTGAGGGGGAGTAAGGGGAGTGAGGGGAGTGAAAGGGAGTAACGCACCTCCCCTCAGTGTTCAATTAGCGCCGTGTTCACGTAGTTAATTAAAAGCATAATCTGCAAAGCGTGCACTTTCAGACTAATATTTCCCCTTTTATTCTACTTGATGCTGAATTCCTTCCCCTCACAGCATCAGCATCATCATCTCTCTCTCTCTCTCTCTCTCTCTCTCTCTCTCTCTCTCTCTCTCTCTCTCTCTCTCTCTCTCTCTCTCTCTCTCTCTCTCTCTCTCTCTTCTAATTTCCATTTCTAACTACTTTGTGTGAGTCTAATTATCTTTTTACTTCTATTTCATCTACTTATGCTACATCTTCTAGTTCTTCTCCTTCTCTTTCTTCTTGTGTCTTTCTTTATCTTCGTGGTAGTGGTGGTGGTGGTGGTGGTGGTGGAAGTTAGGGAGATGTCCTTATCTGCTTTATTTCGCGGCTCGATTCACTTCCTAATCCCTAATCTTACTCCTTCCTTCCCTCTTTCCTTCTCTCCTTCACTCCTTCACTCTTTCCTCCTCCTTCTCTCCTACCTGCCTTACCCCCTTCCCTCCCTTCCACTCGCTAAGCCAAGGTGAAGAAGCATAACACTCTACTTTCCACCAAACTTCACGGATCTCTCGTGTTTATGGAAAATCCGTCATGTTAAAGAGGACACTTCACACCTTCGTCCCTGGTATATTCGTTAAGCTAAGAGGACTATCTCTCCAGCCTCTCTCTCCCTCCCCCCCCCCTCTCTCTCTCTCTCATTGGATTGACTCTCCTCCAGCACTTCATTCCTACCAAGAGTCGATAAAAACTCTTCTCTTTGACTGCCCTTGTCCTTGTTCTTTCCCTTCGTCCTCTTAGATATTTTTGTCGAACTTAGGTATGGCGTCTCACATTAGCGTGGCCTCAGAAGGACTGACTCTTGGCGCCGTTGTCCCGAGGTAATATTCGTCAGACTCACAGCAGATTAACGTCCTTCACCCATCAGAAGATATCCTCGTCATATCCTACGCCTCCTTAACACCCCCTCTCCCCCCAAAAAACCTCTCACCACACTACTCCCACCACCTCCATCACCACCATCATCACCCGAAAGAAAAAATTAAGGGGAAACTCAGCATAATTTTAAAACGATGAGATGGACTTTTAGGGAAACAGACAGCGGAAAAACGATGTCCCTGAAGGCATTAGCTGCTATATAAGGAAACAAACCATTAAGCTTATAATTATAATGATGATAATGATGATAATAATAATAATAATAATAATAATAATAATAATAAATGATAATAGTCAAGTTGAGGCGAAGAGAGAGTATGTAGACAGGACTGACAGGGAAGGAACTTAATGTGTATCTCTCTCTCTCTCTCTCTCTCTCTCTCTCTCTCTCTCTCTCTCTCTCTCTCTCTCTCTCTCTCTCTCTCTCTCTCTCTCTCTCTCTCTCTCTCTCTCTCTCTCTCCTCTTTCAGTCAGCCATAGTCAGCGTAAGAGGTTTCAGGATTTACTCTTATACACGGATGAAAGAAGGGAGAGAGAGAGAGAGAGAGAGAGAGAGAGAGAGAGAGAGAGAGAGAGAGAGAGAGAGAGAGAGAGAGAGAGAGAGAGAGAGAGAGAGAGAGGGAGGGGAGGTAGTCTACTAGTAATGTGGTTCAAATGACGTTTTCTCCCTCGACGTTCAGAGATAAGCGAATAATGTTGAGGCTAAAAGGCTTGTGTTATTTTCAAACTTTGGCTGAAGATGACAAAGGGGAGGGAGAGAAAATGACCTTCCTTAATTCTCTCCTTCACCTCTCTCTCTCTCTCTCTCTCTCTCTCTCTCTCTCTCTCTCTCTCTCTCTCTCTCTCTCTCTCTCTCTCTCTCTCTCTCTCTTCCCTTCCTTTTACTCCTTCCCATTCCTTTTCCTCTCACACATCCTACCTGACACTCACTCACACACACACACACACACACACACACACACACACACGTTGCATTTTTCCAAGTTTCTTTTTCTCCTTCTTTGGGTTCTGTGTTGCGGCGGGACAGAGGCAAAGATATTTTTTTCTCTCTCTCTTTCTCCCACTCTCTTTCCTCCACACTCGAGTGAAGCTGGACGCATAAATTCCTCCTCGCCCGCTGTCACCATGAAGAACATTCCTCCGTCCTCCTCTCCTTCCTTCCCTCCTCCCTATGTATCCCTTCCCTCCTCCTCCTCCTCCTCCCCTTTCTTCCCTCCTCCCTCCGTACTCCATCCCTCCTCCTCCGTCCTCCCTTCCTTCCCTCCTCCCCTCTTTACCTTTCTTGTCTCGTCTCGGGCACTTCTTCCACTATTTACACCTCTCTCTCTCTCTCTCTCTCTCTCTCTCTCTCTCTCTCTCTCTCTCTCTCTCTCTCTCTCTCTCTCTCTCTCTCTCATCAGGTGGTTAGGCCGGTAATTGGGTGTTCAGAAGGGCACAGGTGACGGGTGTGAAGGTGTGGTAAGATGGATGAGTAAAAGGGGAGGCAATGAAAGGGTGGATGACGCTAAACATGACCAGTGTTATATACTACTACTACTACTACTACTACTACTACTACTACTTCTTTTTCTTCTTCTTCATCGTCATCTCGTCGTTGTCTTCCTCTTTCTCTCTTTACTACCGCTGTTAAACCTGCTTTAACACCACCACCACCACCACCACCACCACCTCCTTATCCACCTATCTTCCGTCATTTTCAATCTATAAGCCCCAAACTTGTTTTATGCCCTCCGGACCGGTGCGCTGTCCCCTTTTTTCCTCGTTAATAGCCCATTATCACATTTTTTGACACATTATTCCCCATACATCCTTGCAGCTGCCCCTGACTCCTCCTCCTCCTCCTCCTCCTCCTCCTCCTCCTTTCCTCCTCCTCCTCCTCCTCCTTGCATTAATTTTTCTTTCACAGTTTTGTATATTCACTACGTCAAGCTTCGTTATATTTAATTTTCTTTATTGTCAGCTTTCCAGTTTTTTTTAATAATTAACTTGATTTGATTCACTATGAACTTCTTCTATCTTCGTGTGCAAGACTTTCGTACGTGTAATTAAGTTTCTTTCTTTCTCTCTCTCTCTCTCTCTCTCTCTCTCTCTCTCTCTCTCTCTCTCTCTCTCTCTCTCTCTCTCTCTCTCTCTCTCTCTCTCTCTCTCTTCTTTCGTACGTGTTACACTTATAATAGACTATAGAACTTAGACGAATATTTTTTTTTATATCTCTATAAATCTTCTTCCTCAGCTGGTTATTTTTTTTGAGAGAGAGGGGGGGGCGGGGGAGGGGGGTAATTATACATAATAGTAATCACACCTCGTTCCTTCCTTCCTTCCTTCCTTCCATTTTCCGTCTTTTTTGCACCATCAGTTAAGTCTATTTTTTTTTTTGTTTCCGCTCATCGACGTAATCACTGAACATTAGCGTTGATTTTCGCTTGCTGAGAACCAACTTTTCGCTCATCAAGCCGTACATTATTGGGTTTGTTTCCTTCCTTCCTCCTCCTCCTCCTCCTCCTCCTCCTCCTCCTCCTCCTCCTCCTCCTCACTTCCATGTATCACTTCCTACCCAGTTTCTTCTCGTATCTCTCTATTTCAACCTTCGTTACGTCTTGTCCTCGTCCTCCTCCTCCTCCTCCTCCTCCTCCTCCTCCTCCTCCTCCTCCTCTTCTTCTTCTTCCTCCTCCTCCTTCCGACGTCTCCCTTATCTTCCCGTTGTCTATCTCTCTAATTACCTGTCACTCTCCCCCTCTCCCGCCTCCATTCTCTCTCTCTCTCTCTCTCTCTCTCTCTCTCTCTCTCTCTCTCTCTCTCTCTCTCTCTCTCTCTCTCTCTCTCTCTCTCTCTCTCTCATGCTGCCCTTCTTCTTAAATGCACAAGTTTAACGAAGAAAGAAAGAAAGAAAAGAAAAGTCAAACTTCCACATTTTCCTTTCACTTTCTTATTTTCCTATAATATAGATTTTTGTTCCGTCTTGTCTTTTTCTATAAACTTGCTGCGAAAACTTTTCAGCCACTCGGTAAAGTGCTGTTAATTAGGCACAGTAATAAAGGAAAAATGGGAGGAGGAGGAGGAGGAGGAGGAGGAGAAGAAGGAGGAGGAGGAGGAGGAGGAGAAGTAGGAGGAAGTTATTAAGGTGTCTTCACGATATAAGCTGTGAGAAATATATGAAATAAAATCATTATGGCTGATGATGCAATATAAAAAAAAATTATTTGGTGTATGATCGAGGGAGAAAAAAAATAAAACTACGACATCTATTGGAAACAAAGAACAAAGGAAAACATGAGAAATAAAATAGAAATGATAGATAAAGCAAAGAGAGAGAGAGAGAGAGAGAGAGAGAGAGAGAGAGAGAGAGAGAGAGAGAGAGAGAGAGAGAGAGAGAGCTGTACTACTACCACAAGCAAGGAGGAGAGGAACTCGCCCCTTCAAACAAAGAGATCGTGGGCGGGCAGAAGTGGGCGGGGCGGGGCGGGGTGGGGAGGGGCGGGGCTGGGCGGGGTGAGGCGGGGTGGAGGGGGCATGGAAGGGTGATTGGGGGGAGAAGGGGGGCGGGGGGTGGGTCAAGGGTACACCTGTCATAGGGTTGACATGAATTATTGCAGGTATGGTGAACTTTGAAGAGGAGGAGGAGGAGGAGGAGGAGGAGGAGGAAGAGGGGAGGAGGAGGAGGAGGAGGAGGAGGAAGCAAGTAGTGATCGTATTGACCAGCTCGTTATCAAAAACTTAATAATTGGAATAAAAACCGCCTGGAGAGAGAGAGAGAGAGAGAGAGAGAGAGAGAGAGAGAGAGAGAGAGAGAGAGAGAGAGAGAGAGAGAGAGAGAGAGAGAATAATTTCTTCAACGCAGAAACCCTTTACCTCCCCTCCAAAACAAACACACACACACACACACACACACACACACACACACACACACACACACACACACACACACACACACACACACACACACACACACTTCAAAACACTAGGAATAAAATAGTGGAAGAAACGCTTCACCCAAAATAATCATCCACGCGAAAGGAGGAAAGAGGAAAGAGGAGGAAAAAAAAAGAGGAAAAAAAGAGGAAAGAGGAAACAAGGAAGAGAAAAGAGGAGAGGAAAATTCAATGGAGGAAATGAGTTCACTGACATCAAAGGTAATTATTGTACAGAAAAAAAGAAAAAAAAATAATAATAAAAAATATTTGTATAAAAAAAATAAATCAAAAATTATTAAACAGATAAATAAAACTAAATGAAAAAGGGAACAACGTAGAATGAGGGACGAGAGAATATGATTAATGTCCTAGTGTGAGAGAGAGAGAGAGAGAGAGAGAGAGAGAGAGAGAGAGAGAGAGAGAGAGAGGAGAGAGAGAGAGAGAGTGAGAGAAATAAAAGAGAGAAAGAGAGAGACGTGATGCCACAAGAACGTTCTAGTGCATGGAAAAAGAGAAAGAGAGAGAGAGAGAGAGAGAGAGAGAGAGAGAGAGAGAGCGAGAGAGAGAGAGAGAGAGAGAGAGAGAGAGAGAGAGAGAGCAAATGAAAGTGTATTAAAGGAGAACTTTCCACCACTACGGAGGGCGAGACCGGATTCCAACATCAAAGACTGAGTGCTTAGGTGTGTGCCGCCCAAACCCGCCCATCACACACCTGTTACAACACACAAACACACCCACAACACATCACAAAAAACCGCCCAAAACATTACCCTACACCTGAAAAATAGCCCAAAACAGTACACATACCTAAAAAAAATAGCCCAACATATTACCATACACCTGGAAAATAGCCCAAAACAGTACCGCAAACCTTTAAAATAGCCCAAAATATTTCTCACACCTGAAAAAACACCTAAAATTCTACCACACACCTGCTAAACCACCTAAAAATCTACCACACACCTGTTAACGGACCCAAAACAACCACACACCTGTATATCCACCCAGACCAACCACACACGTTAACCAAACCACATAAACCACCAATTAGCAACCTGAAACCCCTCCTACACCTGTTTTACACACCTGTTGCACCACATAAGTCCTTTCAACACACCTGAAAAACGACTTAAATTCAAGTAGACACCTGTTAAGCCGCCCTGTCACACACACACACACACACACACACACACACACGTTCATTTTCCGTAATTTCAAATCCTTGGAAACTACCTTGTACCATCTCCCTCTCCCTCCTCCTCCTCCTCCTCCTCCTCCTCCTTCCTCCTCCTCCTCCCTCCTCCCAGCGAAACATCAATTACGTCCGGTACGTGTATTTCCGTGGCGAACGCGAATAATTCCTGATTGACACGTAGAATCAATCGGCAGCTTCCGTCGTCGTCTGTTTCAGTTTTAATGGGATCGGATGAAGCGATATTCCGGAACCTCGGAATTCCGGCTCATGCGAATTTCCGGTTACCGACTCCATTCCTTACTTGGTGATGAGTATTTCGGATAATAATAATAGTCAAAATAATAATAATGATAATAATGAGAGCAATAATGATAATAACTATCATTATTATTATTATTAAACTACGTATTAACACTTACATAGCAGCGCTGGTAACAGGTAATTGGTGACAGGTAACAAGCGGTAATCCTCTTCTTAACACACGGTATTAACACTACAAAATATACATGAACGCGCGATGGATGGGCGAGGTGAGGTGAGGTGACGTGGGTGTTGCAATGTTCAGATGGATGGAAGTATAACCACACTGGCTTTTCTACCCTCCCCGATGCCTCGCTGGGCTCTGTCAAGACCTCAAGACTAGCTAGGCAAGGGTGTAATACTAGGTCTTGCCAGATAGAGAATGTTAGGTTATGTTATTCCTTTAAATTAATAATGTAATCTAACTTTTATTAATATTTTTTTAACGCCACGCTGTTATGAATGTATGTAGTACAAGTTATGTAATAATTCTTTGCTTTACGATGTTTTAATAATTATTAGTTTTATTAGTTATATAGCAACACTGTCAGTCATGTTTGCTAGCCTGAACCGGATATGCTAGAGAGCGACCACCTTTTCCTTACCAAGCCATTCGTCTCATTATAATTATGATTTTAATCACCAAATATAACCAGAGTTGATAATTATTAATACGCCAAAACGGCAAATCCTATTAGTACTGACTCGTGAAGTAAGGCAGAGGAAGGCTGAAAGGTTGATATGAGACGGCTGCCTGGTGCTTCGAACATCTGAACAACACGTAATGAGCGAGTGAGTGAGTGAGTGAAGCAGCTGGCTCCCTCCCCCCACAACCCACTTGGTAACTGCATGGAGGAAGGGAGGAAGAGGGGAGAGGAGGGAAGAGAGGAAGGGAGAGGAGGGGTAGCAGACAGGACAGCTTGCCACTTCACACATACAATATATATTTCACCACCAATCTATTTATTCGTTAGAAACTATAATGTTGATCTGAATCCTAGAAGACATTATGAAGGTTTAGTAACACCAGTATACTTAAAAATTGTATTAATGGCTTAGGTGATAGCTTATTTTAAACGAGCTGTTGTATGTGTGTGTGTGTGTGTGTGTGTGTGTGTGTGTGTGTGTGTGTGTGTGTGTGTGTGTGTGTGTGTGTGTGTGTGTGTGTTTGTTTGTTCAATCTGAAGTACAAGACTCATCAGGCAGTGTCCTTCACTCAATGGCTCAGATTGTCTTCGGACGACAGGGCAATGTGTTTTGCAGCAACTACCCAAACTGAAGCGAGCAGTTTGGGTATGCTGGGTGAAGTGGTTTTGGGGGTCATGGTCACCCAGCAAGTCTATTTACTTAATTATCATTATTGTCATTATTATCATTATTACTATTAAGATCATTATCAATACTATAGTTCTGCTCCACAATAAGATTTAATAAGAATCATTAAAAAAACCAGCAATAGTGAGTGAATGTGTTTCCATGGGATGAGGCGCGCCCCTACCCTCCCCCCTTTAATGGAAGCGAACCATTAGCCCAGCATCCACCCCCCCCAACACACACACACACACACACACACACCTTAATTACACCTGTTCCCTCACCTCACCGCCCCCCCTCGACGCGGATCTCAGCGGTAGGTTAACTGAATTGAATGATTTCCTTCTATTAAGTAACTTTGTGTGTGTGTGTGTGTGTGTGTGTGTGTGTGTGTGTGTGTGTGTGTGTGTGTGTGTGTGTGTGTGTGTGTGTGTGTGTGTGTGTGTGTGTGTGTTGCAGAGCCGTACGTACACATGTGCACCTAAAGGCTGAATCTAAGAGTATTTCATTTGACGGTTATAAATTACAGGTGGAGTAGAGAGTAATGGAAATGTTGCAATACAGCACACTCACTTTACCAGGAGGGCGGGGCGGGGGGGGGCGGGGTGGGCGGGGTGGGCGGGGTGAGCTGGGTGGTGTGGGCGGGGTGGAGGATGGGCGGGGTGGAGGATGGGCGGGGTGAGCTGGGATGCAGGCCATTTATTTCACCTTTTTATTATTACATTCTGAATACAAGCGGCAACACGGCAACGCACAGCTTATTTATATATACACTACTAATAAACAAGATGGAGATGCTACACAGGATTGGTTCTACACACACACACACACACACACACACACACACACACACACACACACACACACATACACTCACCATTACTATTACCAAAGATGTATATACCCTAACACTCTCTTTCCCTCTCTCTCCCATCTCTCTCTCCTCTCTCCCGTCTCTCTCCTCCCCCCGTACCTGTGCTCGCTCCGTAATGTTAAGTGATATGACGCAATCCTCTTTGAAGTGAATATTAACAGTTCCACGTGACGGTGTGGTGATGATGGTAATACGACTGATGCATTAATACGAAGCAAACCATTTCTATATAATGACATACCTAAATAATACCAACTAGGAGAATGTTGCCACCTATAATAAATTGGAATAACAGGCACATATACTACCTCGATAGTTTCCGCCACACACATCTATCTACTTACATTAAACCGATTATAGAGTATTAACAACCTAGAGTTAAGCGTATGTTTAAGTGACGCACCATTTACGATATTAATGCATTGGTGGGAGGTGAAAAGAGGAAACATGAGGAGCAGTGAGGGTGTGTGAGGGTGTGAGTGTGTGTGAGGGTGTGTGTGTAAGGGTGTCTGCCTGCTTGCTTCCCGCCCCGTGTTGATAACGAAGGTTGATAAGGGACGAGGAAGTGGAGGGGAGTGCTGAGTGATACGTGGTGGTGGTGGTGAAGTAATGACTGCCTACCTACGCCTTGCAAACACCCCATGACAAATCTATAAGGTTAGGTTAGGTTAGGTTAGGTTAGGTTAGGTTAGGTAATGTTCTTTTCTTAGGTGAAGGAAAATGTATGTGTGAATTTTTTTTTTTTTTAATATCTTTCTCCTCTTTTTATCTTTCTCTCTTTCTTTCTTTCTTTTCTTTCTTTCTCTGCAACGGAACTTAGCTGCCATCGACACCTGGAATCAAAAGGTGAAGCCTGTTAGATGCCGAACAATTGCTCTTCAGTCTTTGGAGGAAACTTCTTCGCGCCTTTCTTTTTAATTACTTCGGGGCGGAACACACACACACACACACACACACACACACACACACACACACACACACACCACACCACACACACACACACACACACACATCATCAATTTCGTTGGTGGGTACATAGAGTAACATAATAAAAGACATTAGATTATGGAACCTAGCCTCCTCTTCCTCCTCCTCCTCCTCCTCCTCCTCCTCCACCTCCTCCTCCTCCCCCCCAAACGGCCTAAATCATTTCCTTCATGTCGGATTCAATTCCACTTCTCCCATGGCAGGCGATGCAAGAGGGAGAGAGAAGGAAGGAGAGAAGGAAGGAGGAAAGTGAAGGAAGGAGTGAAGGAAGGAAGGAAGTGGAGGAAAGGGCAGGAAGGAGGGACTCAACTCGTTTCCATTTCTATTCCTCATCCCTCCCTTCACTTCACTTCCTTCCCTTCCATCCTGGTCCCTAGCGAATCTGACAGAAGCGGTTCCATGTCACCCCCACGAGACGACTGTTGAGGAGGAGGAGGAGGAGGAGGAGGAGGAGGAGGAGGAGGAGGAGGAGGAGGAGGAGGAGGAGGAGGAGAGGAGGAGGAGGAGGAGGATTAAAAAGAGGAGGTAGAATTATAAATAGAAAATGATGTTGATATGGAAGAGAATAAAACGAAAAAGCGGAAAGACCACGAGTAAGAGGAGGAGGAGGAGGAGGAGGAGGAGGGAGGAGGAGGAGGAGGAGGAGGAGGAGGAGGATTAAGGGCAACAATTCATCTACCTGCGACTAAGACTCCTCCTCCTTGGTGTCCTGAAAGAAGGGATCGAGAGGTGACGAGAAAGAAAACGGAAAGCAGGAAGGCGAGGACTACCATTATCATTTTAGTATTGAGAGTAGTAGTAGTAGTAGTAGTAGTAGTAGTAGTAGTAGTAGTAGTAGTAGTAGTAGTAGTAGTAGTAGGAGTAGTAGTAGTAGGAGTAGTAGTAGTAGTAGTAGTAGTAGTAGTAGTAGTAGTAGTAGTAGTAGTAGTAGTAGTAGTAGTAGTAGTAGTAGTAGTAGTAAAATCGCAAATAAAACCAAGATATTCAATGACATAGGAAGAGAAAAAAAAAGTCGTGACTGAAAATTAACTGATGATGATGATGGTGATGATGATGATGATGATGATGATGATGATGATGATGATGAAGAAGGTAAGGAGAAAAACAGAAAGTGAAGACGAAGCATTTCAGACAAAAGAGATGGATGATAAGGTGAAGAAAAAGAAATTATACGAAAACTGGTAAAGAAGAGGAAACGAGAGAAGGAGAAGGAGGAGGAAGAGAGGAGGAGGAGGAGGAGGAGGAGAAGAAGAAGAGAACGGAAACAGGGAAGGAGGGGAAAAAAGAAAAGTGAAGGCAGCGCAGATAACAGGGAAGAGAGAGAAAGAATAAACGGCAGGGGAAAGGGGGAACAGAAAGGGGAAAAGGAAGAAAGAAAGAGAGAGAGAGACAGAGAGAGAGAGAAAAAAAAAGAGAAACTGGAAAGGAGGAGGAGAGACAAGAGAACCCATAAAAAAGGATACGCAAAGGAAAGGGAGAGATAGAGAGGAAAGAAAGAAAGGGAGATGAAAGGAAAGGAGAAGAGGATAAGAGATAAGGTGATAAAAACGTAGTAACAGAGGCGATGTGACGCTTACAAAGGAGTACAAATGGATCTCTCTCTCTCTCTCTCTCTCTCTCTCTCTCTCTCTCTCTCTCCTCTCTCTCTCTCTCTCTCTCTCTCTCTCGTCACCACTGCTCTCACCACCAGGAGGAGGGGAGGAGGAGGAGGAAGTGTGAAGGGAAAAAGAAGAGGGGGGGGAAGGGGAATGGATGAGGCGTGAAAGAGGAAAAAGAGGAAGTGGCAGAGAAAAGAGAGAGGAAGCGTAAGAAGTGGCTGCAGGCGGTAAAAGGGACTTACGAATCAGAGTAAGGAGGGAGAGCGAATAAAAGAGAGAGAGAAGGAAAGGAGAAGAAAGGAAAGAAAGGTGAAGAATGGTAAAGACAGAATAATTTCCAGATAAGCATAGAAGGAGGAGGAGGAAGTTAATGGAACGAGAG
Organism: Metacarcinus magister; assembly: GCA_029783475.1. Lineage (NCBI taxonomy): Eukaryota > Metazoa > Arthropoda > Malacostraca > Decapoda > Cancridae > Metacarcinus > Metacarcinus magister. The sequence goes on from JAPQNM010000016.1 coordinate 1,905,824, forward strand.
GAGTAGGAGGAGTAGGAGGAGGAGGAGAAGGAGGAGGAGGAGGAGGAGGAGGGGGGGGGGAGAAGAACTGTTGTACAAGACAATAAGTGAAGGAAGATACGCCGTGGGAAGATAGGAAGGAAGGAAGGAAGAGAAGAAGGAAGGAAGGAAGGAAGGAAGGAAGGGAGGAAGGAAGGAAGGAAGCAGATAAGGTAGAAAATATGAAAAAATAAAAATAAAATACGAGGAGAAAGTAAGGAAAGAAGAGAGAGAGGGAGAGAAAAAGAGAGTAAGACAGATAGAAAGAAAAAAAAACGAAGGGAGACAAGAAACAAAAAAAACAAACAGAGGAACTACAAGGAAAGGAGGGAAGGGAGGAGAGATGAGACACAGGAGGAAGAGGAGAGAGTGGAGAAGATGGAAGGAGGGGAAAGTGGGGGGGAAAGTGAGGTGAAAGTGAGGGGAAGGGAGACAGGAGAGGTTAACACGTCACCCAGCCCATTTCACATGCTGACACAAGCCTTAATTAGACCATTGCAGGGAGGTGAGGAAGGGTTACACAGGGGGAAGGTGAGGGGAAGGTGAGGGGAAGGTGAGGGGAAAGTGAGGGGAAAGTGAGGGGAGATGAGGGGTAAAGGGAATAGGAAAGGGAAGAGAGGGGAGCAAGGATTAAATAAAAGTTGTGCTGGTACCTGAAACGATCCAATTGATGCAGCAGAACGGCAGCGACTCACCACCCTCACCACCAGAATGCAATCACCACCACCACCACCACCACTACCACCACCACCACCACCACCATCACCACCACCACCACGAGCAATGCAACCACCATCATAAGAACACAATGCCTACGTCCTCACCAGCACAATCACCACCACAATCACCACCACAGTTACCTTACAGTTAATCATTACCTGTATTCAGTATGGAAAACAATGCCTTTTAACTTTCCCTCCTTACCCCAACTTACTTTATTCAGGTTAACACAAGCTTGCCTCATAAAATTATTGAGATTCCATTTAGATTCTAAGCATTACTATCTTACCTTTACATTACTACTCTTAACTATCACCATTAACTATCAAGGGAGTGGAGGCAGCGGGTGGGTGGGTGGAATATTTTACCTGCCAGTCATTCATTCAGTTTTCATTACCATTATTAAGAAGTAAATGATCGTGCATTCAGTATGATATATATAAAAGATGCAAAGTTGAGTTATCTGGACTCTGAATGGAGATAAGAATCGTTATGTAAATGGGGTTTAATTATTTTGTTTTTTCTTCGTTTAACGGGCTTCCATTTGCATTGCTAAAACAAAAAGAAAGAAAAAAGTCCATTATTTCTATAGATAAAATAGCTGGAAAGAGAGGCAGTTTTCAGCAGTTAAAATATGATAGCCATTATTAAATCACTTATACTTGTACATATATACATAATAAAATAATAATAAATTGATATAAACTCTCAATTAATTACAAAGGAAAGACAAGTGACTTACCCAAAAAAATAATAATAACAACATGAATTATTCCAACAATACCTCAAAATAAAAAAGAAAATGTAGTGTAAATTCAACCTTTTGGACGTGCATGAAAGTGTGTGTGTGTGTGTGTGTGTGTGTGTGTGTGTGTGTGTGTGTGTGGTGTGTGTGTGTGTGTGCGTGTGTGTGAGGAAGATGATGTGGGTGTCATCCTCAACAATTCTACGGCCAGTCATCACTCAGGAGGAACAGCCTGACGAGGAGCTGCCAAATGACCCCTTCATTAGACGTCCAGAGAGGAGGAGGAGGAGGAGGAGGAGGAGGAGGAGGAGGAGGAGGAGAAGGAGGAGGAGGAGGAGGAGGAGGAGGAGGAGGAGGAGGAGGAGGATTAGAATTACGACGACGGATAGGGAACAGAGGAGGTAGGAAAGGGGAGGGTGAGGAAGAGAGATGGATGTAGAAGCGTTTTTCTACCACCCTACGCCCACGCCCGCCGCCCGCCGCCCGCACCCACCGTCACCCTACGCCCACCCCCGCCCGCCGCAGCCTCTCCAGGGCATCCACACACGGGATCAAACACAGCACACGCGAGTCCAATTACCTTTGTCAGGCGCGTCACCTGGTGCGTGGCTGAGCAGGTGCGTTCATGCTTGCTCTCTCTCTCTCTCTCTCTCTCTCTCTCTCTCTCTCTCTCTCTCTCTCTCTCTCTCTCTCTCTCTCTCTCTCTCTCTCTCTCTCTCTCTCTCTCTCTCTCGCTAATATACATACACAAGCACGTCAGAAAGTTATCAAGAAAAGGTTACAAGAAAAGGAAAGAAGAGGAGGAGGAGGAGGAGGAGGAGGAGGAGGAGGAGGAGGAGGAGGAGGAGGAGGAGGAGGAGGAAGAGGCTTAAGTAGATTTTTCAACAAGCAATTAGGTCGTTGACAACCTTTCCTCCTCCCCTACAGAATCCTCCTCAGGTGATTAAGTGAAAGTGAGCAAATGACACGCAACTCTTGACCTCCTCTCCTCCTCTCCCCTTTCCCCTCCTTTCCTCTCCCCTCTCTTCTTCCCTTCTTCTCTTCCCTATATTTTGTCTTTTTTTTAACTTCTTTTAAGCTCTCTTCCCCCTTTCGTATTTTATTTTCCACTTCCAAGTCCTGTTTTTTTTCCCTTCTTTTCTTCCTCAATTCTCTATTTTTTACTTCTTGTTTACCGTCTTCTTTTGTGTTTCTTTTATTTCTATTTTCTATTCTTCTTTTCTTTCTTGTTGTTTTCTTCTTCTTTGTTGACGCTATATATTTTGTTAAGTTTTTTTTTTCTTTTCTCTCTCGGTTGCTTCTATTATTTATTTTTCCTCACCTCCCATTTTTTTTGTTATGTACATTGGCTTATTTCCTGGTTATTTCCTTCACTTGCTATTTCCATCTTGTTTAGTCACATTTCTTTTCTTCCCTCATTTCATTGCATCATTTCAACTTCCTATATTTTTTCCTTCCTTTCCATCTTTCCTCTTGCACACACTTTTCCACCACCACCACCACCACGACCTTCTTCTTTCCTTCTATCACATTCCTTCACTTTCCTTCCTTCACCCTCTTGCTCCTTCCTGTGCCATTTTCCTCTCCTGCAGTTTTCCTCTTCGTTGCACTCCCTCCGAAGTTCTGTTTGAGGGAAAAGCGCGGATGAACGGTCTTGCAAGTGAGAGACAAAGGGGAAACAGCGATTAAGGATGGAAGTTAAATCCTTTGCTACAACTACTTAGCCTTCACTCTTGTTTGAAGGATTATATTGATGTGTGTGTGTGTGTGTGTGTGTGTGTGTGTGTGTGTGTGTGTGTGTGTGTAAATGTCACACACACACACGCACACACACACACGCACACGCCCACACACGTACATATTCAAACCTAATTATTGCCTTTTCCTCCGTCACTCTACGATATTCATGAAATTCAAACTCAGAACAAGAATCAAAAGACAGAAAGAAAGGAAAAAAAGAAAGCAAGCAAGCAAAAGAATGAAGCAGGTGAAAATCCACTGCCATTCCTGTGACAAAACAACAAAAAAAAGAACAAATAAAAGAACAAGAAAAATATAAAAAAATAAAGAGATGGAAATATACATGGAACAGCACCACCGACTCGCACACCCCCCCTCCACACACACACACACACACACACACACACACACACATATACATACATATTCAGATACGCTTAGAGGACGACGAGGAAGAGGAGGAGGCGGAAGAGGAGGAGGCGGAAGAGGAAGAGGAGGAGGAGGAGGAGGAGGAGGAGGAGGAGGAGGAGGAGGAGGAGGAGGAGGAGGAGGAGGAGGAGTGGACAGCGTGAAAGTAAATGAACGCAATAGTGTAGTTGAACGATTCAACTTTCCCTTAATACACTCACGAGGCGCTGACTGTATAACAGGAAATTAGAGACACTACGACGAGGAGGAGGAGGAGGAGGAGGAGGAGGTCATATAATTAATTGCAAAGTAAACAATTAAAGCAACTACCTTCCATTTACTACTACTACTACTACTACTACTACTACTACTACTACTACTACTAATA
>JAPQNM010000016.1:1914942-1919942 GCA_029783475.1 Metacarcinus magister
CACACAAAGAAAAAGTTAAAAAAAAGTCATTAAAAGAAAGAAAATATAATTAACGAAATACACAAGAAGGAAAAAATATGGACGTGAAACATTTCCTCACCCTGTACCTGGGCCTCCACACCTGCATTCATTAATTAAGACACAGGTGCACACGGTCAACACACCTGGAGGGAGAGAACCACCGCAATGCACACCACGATCTTTGCCGCAGCGAGACACTCCACTCCTGCACCACAGCAATTAATCAAGTCACTCCTTCCCACAGCATTTAAGTCACTCTTCCACACAGCATTTAAGTCACTCCTTCCTACACACACACACACACACACACACACACACACACACACACACACACACACACACACACACACACACACACACACACACGAGGTTAAAGAAATCCAGCGTAAAACAGAGACGCATACAAACATGACCAAGCAACACAAATATATACAACACAAAATAAAGAAAACATAACAGCCACAACACAACACAAACAAAAACAAACAAACAAAAACAAACACAAACAAACACAAAAACAAGGAAAGCAAGAAGGGAAACAAAAATGAGAGACTTAACAGGGAAACACCAAACAAAGAGAGATGACCAACCAACTCTCACAAGCGAAGGGAAAAAAAATTCATTCACAAAAACACTTGGATCAGGGAAACACAAAGCAAAGGGAGGGGGAAAAAAAACAAGCAAAAAAACCAAAAGAAAAAAAAAGTAAGCGAGAGAGAGATGAGTCAGGGTAATAAAGATAGGATAGAAAAAGAAGATAATACAAGACACGGAAGAGAGAGAGAGAGAGAGAGAGAGAGAGAGAGAGAGAGAGAGAGAGAGAGAGAGAGAGAGAGAGAGAGAGAGAGAGAGAGAGAGAGAGAGAGAGAGAGAGAAAGAAACGAACGCATGCAAGAAAAGACACTAAGAAAGAAAGAGAAAATCAAGTGGAAAGAGATAAAGAAAATAGAGAAAGTATATCTTAAGGTTGGAAGGATAGTTGAGAAAGTCGTCGGTAGAGGGCAGGTTAAGAGTTATTTTTAGAGCAAAGTTAGACATTTACGAAGGGATATTGTATGCATATAACATTTTTTCTTTATAATAAGAGAGAGAGAGAGAGAGAGAGAGAGAGAGAGAGAGAGAGAGAGAGAGAGAGAGAGAGAGAGAGAGAGAGAGAGAGAGAGAGAGAGAGAGAGAGAATAAAAGACAGTAAATCTTATTTGTACATTGCGCAGCGCCGTTTGGTAAATTTAGGTCAAAGCAATTTTGTTTCCCATCTCCTCCCTCTGTCCCTATACGCCCCTGGGATCCCTGGCGGTGCCCTTCCCGGCCCTACGGCTATCTAGGGAAATTTCGGGGAGGAAAATTGTGAATTCAATATTTTACGCAAGGGAAAATAGGAGGGAAAATGTGGCGATATTTATTTTCCTTCCTCTTCCCTTAACTCACACAAATGCTGCCTTCTGTTCACGTACATACATACATACACACACATGAGTGGTTTTACGCACACACGCACATACGCATATATACATACACATACATACATTCTCTCTCTCTCTCTCTCTCTCTCTCTCTCTCTCTCTCTCTCTCTCTCTCTCTCTCTCTCTCTCTCTCTCTCTCTCTCTCTCTCTCTCTCTCTCTCTCAGCGTCGCGTGTGATCAAAGTCTTTGTCCCTGCAGGAGATAAAACGAGCGAAGGGAGTCTTGGCGAGGGACTGTTAAGGAGGAGGAGGAGGAGGAGGAGGAGGAGGAGGAGGAGGAGGAGGAGGAAGAAGAAGAGGAGGGAAAGGATGATGGAAAAGAAACACCAAAAAACCAAACAGAAAAAGAATATAAATGACCACACACACACACACACACACACACACACACACACACACACACACACACACACACACACACACACACACACACACACACACACACACACACACTAAAGCACGCCCAGGAAGTTTCTAGTGAATTCAATAGCCCAAGAATCCTGTTTTCAAGCCTTTTATTACTAACGGACTCTCAGGGGCCCAGTTCCGCCTCAATAAAGTAACGCAAGAAGCCACGCAACCACCCGAGTGTAGCAGAGAGAGAGAGAGAGAGAGAGAGAGAGAGAGAGAGAGAGAGAGAGAGAGAGAGAGAGAGAGAGAGAGAGAGAGAGAGAGAGAGAGAGAGATATTACAGGGTTTCGTTTCATATCTTTCCTTGTTTCCTCTAGTTATGCACTTTTGGAATGTGTGTGTGTGTGTGTGTGTGTGTGTGTGTGTGTGTGTGTGTGTGTGTGTGTGTGTGTGTGTGTGAGGGACGAGTGTGGTACGCCGTTAAATATTCAGTCTTGCTCCCTGTATCTATAATAATTGATTTCTTAAAAGTGTTGAGATTGACACCTGCGTTTGTACAGGTGAGAGGGAGGGAGGGTGTGAGGGAGGGAGGGAGGGAGGGAGGGAGGGAGGGAGGAAAGGAGGGAGGGAGGGAGGAAAAAGAAAGGAAGGAAAAAATAATGGAAAATAGGAAGGATGGAAGGAAGGAAGGAAGATGTGATGATCGATTGGTACACACACACACACACACACACACACACACACACACACACACACACACACACACACACACATACATACATTTCCGCTGCGGCAAAATTTATCATCATGAGGCGCAAGAAAATTGTGTTAAGCCCCCCCCCAAAATCCATTGAAGAAACAAAAGGAAGAAACTTGATGAAAAACAATAACAGGATAAACAGAGGGAGAAGAGAAGGATAAAACAGGTGATGAAATAGTGGATAAAGAAGAATAGAGATAAAGTAGAATAGGAAAGAACATGCGAAAGAGAAAATTAAGACAAATAAACTAGGAGCGAACAGGAAAAGAGATAGAGAGAAAGACAGTTAAATAAAGGAAGAGAAGACAACGAAACGGTAATCAAAGGAAGGAAATGAGAAGAGACGTAAACAGTAATAAGAGGATACAGGAAATGACAACTGATAATGAAAGAGTGAACAAGGGAAGATAGATAGATAGATAGATAGATAGATAGATAGAGAGAGAGAGAGAGAAGAGAGAGAGAGAGAGAGAATAAGAGAGAAAGAGAGAAAGAGATAGACACAAGAGAGAGATGGATGAATGGGAGGGAGAGGTAAAAGGAGAGCCAAGAGAGGAGAGAGAGAGAGAGGAGAGAGAGAGAGAGGAGAGAGAGAGAGAGAGAGAGAGAGAGAGAGAGAGAGAGAGAGAGAGAATGACTCAACCTGACTCCCTGGTGACTCTTTCAAGGGTATTTTGGACTGACTTGCTGACTCAAGAAAGAGAAGAAAAAGAAAGAAAAAAAGAAGAGCGAAATGCGAACGACGAATGGGAGAAATATTTTTAGAAGGAGCAAGAACCAACGTGAAAACAAAAGAAGTGAGCCATCCGTGGAGACTCTGGTGACGAGATGGTTAACTACATACGCGAGGAGAAAAAAAGTTGAATTATTGTTGAAAGAAAAAACACGAAAAGGTGAAGTCATGTTTTGCAAGAGACGAGACAGATGCAGAGATGTAAATAAAGACAAAAGTTAACGAAAATTGATGATGTATTAGAATAAATCAAAATAGAAAATGAAAAGGAAAAAAAAAATAATAATAATAATAAACACCAAAAAAATCAATTCAAAACCAATAGAATAAATTTAAATAAAACGATCAAATTGCTCACAACTCAAAACGGAAAAACAAAATAGCATCAAAATCATTCAAATCAGAGTATTCCTATTCCTTCCTTTATTGGTCTTCTTCAACTACGTCAGGAGGTTAAGACTGACTGCCCTTCCACTTCGATATCCTGAAAGGGTGAAAGAGGGAAGGAGAAAGGAGGGAGGGCGGGAAAGAGGGAGGAAAGGAGGACAAGAGTGAGGACGAAGAAGGAGAGAAGGAGGACAAGGAAAGAAGAGAGAGAAGGAAGGAAGAAAGAGGGGGAAGGAAGTAAGAAGAAAGGAAAAGAAGGAAGGAAGAATAGAAGGAAGGAGAGAGGGAAAGCAGAGAACGAGAAACGAGGTGACAGAGAGAACGAAGGAGGTGATGATGAAAAGGGGCATTATGAGGGGAAGGCAAGAGGGGCAAAGGGAAGGGAAGGGAAGGGAAGGGAGGAGGGAAGGGAAGGGAAGGGAAGGGAAGGGAAGGGGGTGAAGGGGAGGGGATGGCATCGTCGGGTAAAGAGGTAAATGTGAAAGGAAAGATAGAGGTCAAGAGGTTCTGTTGAAAGGTCACAAAGGGTCACGAACTGATGATGATGATGATGATGATGATGATGATGATGATGATGATGATGATGATGATGGTGACACCTGACGCCGCAGTAAATCCCCTTTGATTGGACTGTTCTTGTTGATGAGATTGAGAGAGAGAGAGAGAGAGAGAGAGAGGAGAGAGAGAGAGAGAGAGAGAGAGAGAGAGAGAGAGAGAGAGAGAGAGAGAGAGAGAGAGAGAGAGAGAATATAGACAAATCCAGATACACACAAGCAGAGGTACAGAGAAATAGACAGAAAGAAAAAGAAAAAGAAAGAGAGACAGATAGATAGACAGAAAAAGATAGAAGGAAATAGAGATAATAAGAGATCTATCTATCTCTCTTTTTATCTCTTCTCACTTTCTTACTCTCATACTCGTTTCCTCCTCCTTGATTCACTTTGGATTCTCTCTCTCTCTCTCTCTCTCTCTCTCTCTCTCTCTCTCTCTCTCTCTCTCTCTCTCTCTCTCTCTCTCTCTCTCTCTCTCTCTCTCTCTCTCTCTCTCTCTCTCTCTCTCTCTCTCTCTCTCTCTTAATTAGCATTCAACACTTTTTTTTTCCAACACTCACTTTTCTTGTATCGTCCAATTCATCGCTCCTCTCCTCCTCCTCCTCCACCTCTTCTCTCCTCCTCCTCCTCCCCTCCTCCTCCTCCTCCTGCCTTCCATCAGAACACACTCACTTGGTCAAGGACAATTTAGGTCAAGAGGCGGGAGATTAATCCACAACACACACACACACACAC
>JAPQNM010000016.1:1924942-1932442 GCA_029783475.1 Metacarcinus magister
CCACCTATGATATGTCTAAAGGTAAAGGATGACGTGAATGAAAGAGGTAAAGAGACGAGTCGATTCATGTCATGTTGCATACACGACGTGGCTATGAATGCAAGAGAGAAAAAAAAAAACTATGATATATAAATGAAAAAATAATAATAATAATAATAATAATGAAACTGACATGTGTGAGGTAGAAAAGAGAATAAAATGGAAAAAATATTGATAGTTTACCTGGAGAAGAAGAGCTGATGGATGGAGTGAAGGAAGGTGTATTATAGAGATATGTATAAAATAAATAAAAGGTAAAGATTGGCTGGTATGAAAAACGTGTCTTTATATTGTGGGTGAAAGAAGAAGAAGAAAAAAAAGTCTATCTATATATTACCTGTCGAACAAGAAGAGTTGATGGAGTACAGGTGTATAGAAATATATTAAATAGATATATATGTATATAAAAAAAACTCAGCTTATGTTTGGGAAAAGCGGTACAATATTTACGCATTAACATGCAAATAGATCGAAAATAACACGTAAAAGAAGAAAAAAACGCAATATACATATACATATGAACTATATAATTAACACACACGCAAAAATAAAAAATAAAAACTCATATCACATCAAAAACAAACCAAAAAATAATCCATAAAGTATAAACATAAATATATAAAAAAAATAATAATAAATATATAAGCAAAAACCAAAAATAATATAGTAACGGAGAATCCATATATAAACACAATCATAGCCCAATTTTGCTACCTATCACGCATCGAAAAAAGAAAATAAACTGCGTCGCGATTAGGGAATGATGAGCTCAGATCGACGGAAGGAATAAACGGTGCGGAAGCAGAATTACCTATGTCTACAAACATCACGGTATGGGTGTGTGTGTGTGTGTGTGTGTGTGTGTGTGTGTGTGTGTGTGTGTGTGTGTGTGTGTGTGTGTGTGTGTGTGTGTGTGTGTACCGCGCCACACCACGCCGTTGACACAGTGGGACGGCAATGCAACGTTAATGATACCTTGCATAGTGGTGGGAAATGTAAGGAGACACCATACAAGGCAGGAAAGTTATAGGACAAATTATAGGGTATGCAAATTATAGGGTATGCAAATTATAGGGTATGCAAATTATAGGGTATGCAAATTATAGGGTATGCAAATTATAGGATACGAATTTTATAAAGCAAATTAAGGGACACGGCATTTTATAAGACTAATGATAAGACATGAATTTGATAGGACCAATTATAGGACACAGAAATTATAGAACAAAAAAAAATCACAAAAAATTAATACACACGAAAATACAACAAGAAAATTATTGGATACAAAAATTATGGATAACGAAAATTATAAGACATCAGACATCTACAATACGAAGAGAAGAAAAAACATAGGAAACGAACACTATAAGAAGAGTATGGGAGAGAGAGAGAGAGAGAGAGAGAGAGAGAGAGAGAGAGAGAGAGAGAGAGAGAGAGAGAGAGAGAGAGAGAGAGAGAGAGAGAGAGAGAGAGAGTTATATCGGAAACCTTTCTTTGATGTTCCTCTTTGGAGACTCAAAGTATACAAAGCCACACACAACTAACACCAAATACCCTTCGGCTCTCTCCTTCACTTCCCTTCCCTTCCTCTTCCCTTCTTCCCTTCCTTCTTCCTTCCTCCTATCCTCCTATCCTCCTGTATCCCTCTTTCCTTCCCTCCCTATATCTCCTCTCCTTCCCTTTCCTCACTTTTCCTTCATCTCCTCTCTTTTCCTTAGCCTTCCTTCATCCCCTCTTCTTCTTTCCTCTTTCCTCTTCCTTCCCCTTTCTTTCCTGCGTAATATTTGTCCCGCCAAGGTCACGCATTAAGATTTAAGGAAAGACAAATCGATTTTCACTACATCTTCCTGCTCCAGCTGTTCTTGTTGTTGATGAGCACACACACACACACACACACACACACACACACACACACACACACACACACACACACACACACACACACACACACACACACACACACGGGGCCAGGTTGTTGTGACGTCATGAAGATCCATAAAAAGGATTTCCATTTCATGTATAACAATTCGTCCTTCGATCCTCCTCGCCTTCCCGACTTTATGTTTCCTCCGTGGCGCAGAAACACTCGCCCTCAGGAGGAGGAGGAGGAGTAGGAGGAGGAGGAGGAGGAGGAGGAGGAGGAGGAGGAGGAGGAGGAGGAAGAGAAGGAGGAGGAGGAGGAAGAGGCAGCGATGAGTGGACAAAATTGTATACGAAGAAAAAAAGTATGAATATGTATGATTATTTTTAGCGACAAAGAACTATCGTACATGTGACTGTGTGTGTGTGTGTGTGGTGTGTGTGTGTGTGTGTGTGTGTGTGTGTGTGTGTGTGTGTGTGTGTGTGTGTGTGTAATCAATAGTGATATATTACAAAAAAGTTCAAAATTAACATTACTACTACTACTACTACTACTACTACTACTACCACTACTACTACCACTACTACTACTACTACTACTACTACTACTAAATACTATAACGGACTTTCTCTGTAAATCAATGAAATGCCTTTGTCCATTCGCCTTCTATTTCCTCTCCCTCCTCCTCCTCCTCCTCCTACTCTACGACTAAATTTCTTTACTGCAGAAACAATAGAATGGAAACTGGAGGAGAAACTGGAAAGGAAAAAAGGCGCAGAGAAGTAAAGGGAGATTAGAAGAACACTGACAAAGAGAAGACGATAATAAAAACAATGGAAAAGAAAAGAAAGTAAAAAAGTTTATAGTTACGAAAATAAAAATGGTGGAAGAAGCAATGGAAAAAAAAAAGTAAGGTGAATAGGAGGAAGAAAAGAAGAAAAGTATAAAAGGGAGAAAGTTGACAATTGGATAAACCTTCAAAAATTGCCTTCACTGAATTATTCCTTCGTGACCTGACGCATAAAGAAGGAGCGAAGGAACGAAGATTAAAAGTATATTAGATAAAAGAAAGGGAGATAGAGAAAAAAACAAGGTAAAAGGGGAAATAAGATGAGACAGAAGCAAGATAAAAAATTAACACAACAAAAAAAAATTCAAACATGAAAGCTTAAAAAATAAAATAAACACCAAAAATATAAATGTAAACAATACGAAAGTGAAATCTAAATATTAAAATCTTGGATGAAAAATTCTGAAAAACACAATTTAATGATATGAAAACAACAAAATAATATGACCTTAGATAAAATAGATTAATATATAAATAGTAAAAAAGATAAGAGTGCGAGAGAGATAGAGATCCTACACCAACCGCAATCAATAGAAACCATTAATTAACAAGATAACCTATAAATTACCTGCCAATTCATTGATTTTCTTGACTAATTAACACTTTAATTACTGTTTAGCACCTGTATTAATTGAGTGGCCGGAAGGGGGGTTATCAGGTAAGAGAGAGAGAGAGAGAGAGAGAGAGAGAGAGAGAGAGAGAGAGAGAGAGAGAGAGAGAGAGAGAGAGAGAGAGAGAGAGATGGAGGAGGAGGGTGAGGGAGAAGGTGTAAGATGAGATGACTTACCCTCATCACTGTCATCTCCGGTCTTCCCTCATCTCCCTTCCCCTCCCCTCATCTCCCCTCCTCCTCATCGTCCTTCAGGCTAAACATTTTCCTTTTCGTAAACTTTCCAGCCATTTTCTATTCTTACTTCCCCTTACTTTCTTTTCTACCGAGCGTCAACACCTCTTAAGGGGAGACACTATCTTATCTTCGCCCTTTCATCTTCCCCTTTACACTTTCCTCTCTTATCTTATCATTGTTACGTTGTTTTCGTCCTCTATCATCCATTCCATACGTTTCCCAATATTCCCTAAATGCTTGGTCCATTATTTTCCTCCTACCACCCACATCCACCTCCTTTCCCCTCTTCCTCCTCCTCCTCCTCCTCCTCCTCCTCCCCTCGTCAGGACAAGCGGGCAACATTCTTCCCTTTCTTAACACAAAAACAATAAAATACGACCTTTTTTTTCCCCCTCTCCTCCCACACAGTTTGACGTCACTGGACCAACAACGTTCAATGTGCAATTAATCTAAACCATATGCTTTTATTTGTGTGTATTCTCTCTCTCTCTCTCTCTCTCTCTCTCTCTCTCTCTCTCTCTCTCTCTCTCTCTCTCTCTCTCTCTCTCTCTCTCTCTCTCTCTCTCTCTCTCTCGCTCACTTTTCCTATTATTCTATTTGTATTTTTTTTTTTTGTGTGTGATAAATATGTCTATAGCGGCGGCGGACTGGACAGACGCCGATAAAAATAGAAGAGACAGTGGAGAGTCCGATAAAAATAGATAACCGGGTCCGATTTCAGCACAAGCCTGTGACGTCATGCCATCGATGTTAAGCCTTTCCCTCCCCCCAACCCCCTCCCCCAACCCTAACCCCAACCCTGCAACCCTCAGCCCCCCAAACATACGGCCCCAGCAGCGCCCCAGTCATTTGTTTCACTCATTCTTTCCCCTTCTCTTTCTTTCTTCCCTCCCTTCTTCTTCTCTCCAGCTGGTGACAAGGACGAACACCCTGAGACCACCCGTTTAGAGGGAAGAAGAAGGAATTGAAGGAAGGTTTTCTTTCTCCACGTCACTTTAATGAATGACCTTCCCCACTGCTACCTCAATCACCTTGACACCTGTACCTCCACCTGTAACCTCGTCCCTTTTTTAACCCCAAAAGTTCCCTCAATCCAAGTGATGGAATTGAACTTTAAGTAAATTTTATGTAAACTCTTGCACAACAAAACACAAAGACGTTGCATCACACGACTTAACTTTACTTACTTTATGTTACGTATTTTATTGTTGTTGCCTGAGCGGACCACCCTCCCCTCGTTTTCTTTAGCCTCCTGACGCGCGCAGGGATGACTCTAATAAAGACACGCCGCATGGGAGGCAGTGAAGCGGTAAATAAAGTCGAGGGTAATGAAACGCTCAGATAAAAACAAAGAAAAAGAAAATGAAAGTGAAGGAGATGGAGGAGAGATACAAGGAGGAAATACAGACTGGAGGAAATAGAAGGAGGAAACAAAATATACGAGGAAAGAATGAGGATTTGAAAATAAAATAGAATAGAAACAAAGGAATAGAAGAGATTATAGAGAAAAAAATGTACAATTGGTAGATGAGAAACAGAAAACTATTGAACAAAAGGAAAAAGAAGTATAGAGGAAATAATTTGCAATATAAAAGTAATAATAAAAATAAAGCGTACAAAAAAATTATTTAAAAGGCGAAGAATAATTGATTTATAGTTAAAAGCTTCACCACGTAACTGAATCAGTCGAATGAAGCAAAACGAATAATTCAATACACCCTGCTGCTTTTGAGAGAGAGAGAGAGAGAGAGAGAGAGAGAGAGAGATGAGAGAGAGAGAGAGAGAGAGAGAGAGAGAGAGAGAGAGAGATCACGTCACAGCTCATTACCTTAACATCTCAGGGTATTCATCATTATACAAAGGAAGATAAAAATGTACTAGAGGGAACACGCGGCACTTCAGTATGAACACAAACCTCATCTTTAGAGGAACGCGCTGGAGGAGGAGGAGGAGGAGGAGGAGGAGGAGGTGGTAAAGAAGGTATAAGAATAGCAGTGGTAAGGGTAGGAGAGTGAGGGGTTGGGGGGAGGATGTGAGAAGAGAAGAAAAGTAGCACAAAATAAAAATAGCTACACACAAAGAAGGCGATCTTTTACACACACACACACCACACACACACACACACACACACACACACACACACACACACACACACACACACACACACACACACACACACACACACACACACACACACACACACACACACACACACACACACACACACACACACAATGAAACTCCATACTGCTGCCACTTTCACTATATCAACTGGCATCTTTACTTCCATCTAAACCCAAAAAATAGATAAAATAAAAATATCATTATATAATACGAGTAACCATAAGGTAGAAAATATATACAAATAAAAAAGCACTATCATGTCTACTATATTAAGAACAAAATGTATATAATATTCATGTATATATATAACAAAAGTTTATATGACGTGACCAAGCCATAGTATTGACCGACATGCAAGAAAATAAATAATAAAATAATAATAATAATAATAAAATAATAATAATAATAATAATAATAGAACGAAAGCCAAAGAAAACTGGGATAAATATGTATAATAATCAGAGGATGATAAACTATGAAAAAAAAGAAAGTTATAAAAAAGAAAAGAAAACATTGTTAACAAGGGACACGTGGAGGTAGAAGTGGGGGAAAAAAAGTAAGGGAAAAAAAGTAGGGGAAAAAAGTAACAAGGGCGTGGATGTAACATGGAGGAGGAAGAGGAATAAAGGGAAGGAGAAGAGGGGGAAGAGAAGAGTAGGAAGTAGAGCAAGAGAAGGGGAAGAGAAATTCAATGAGAAACTGAATGGAAAATAGAGAAGGGCGAAGGGGAACAGGCGAGGGAAAACAAAGGAGACATAAGGGAGAGAAATCAAACGGAAGTGAGAATAAGACGAAATGAAGGAAGCAACACAGGAGGAGGAGGAGGAGGAGGAAAAGGAAGAGGAGGAGGAGGAGGAGTGGTGGTTTCATTACATCTCTCTTCAAGTTCACTGTTTTCATTATTACTGTTTATGGTTGACTACTCCTCCTCCTCCTCCTCCTCCTCCTCCTCCTCCTCCTTCCTCTTCCTCTTCTTCTTGCTTTTGCTGGCACTTCATTTCCTGGACACCCTTGCTTTCTTTATTATTGTATCAAGAAAAACCCATACTCTCTCTCTCTCTCTCTCTCTCTCTCTCTCTCTCTCTCTCTCTCTCTCTCTCTCTCTCTCTCTCTCTCTCTCTCTCTCTCTCTCTCTGGAAAGCAGGTCACCTTCTGGAAACTTATTTTCGTTCTTAAACAGACAGAAAAGTTTCCGTTCCAAAAGTAGATGATTAAAACTCTGGTATAGGGTGAGAGAGAGAGAGAGAGAGAGAGAGAGAGAGAGAGAGAGAGAGAGAGAGAGAGAGAGAGTTATATGTAGAACGTGTGTGTGGGAGTGTCAATAATAATAATAATAATAATAATAATAATAATAATAATAATGATGATAATAATCGGAGCCGGAGAAAGGCTTGGCTGGAGGATTCATTAATTCGGAAGTGTTGGTGAAATATTTGACTAGCGCGGAGGGAGGCAGGAAAGGAGGGAGGCAAGGAGGGAGGGAAGGAGGGGGGATAGGAGGGAGGCAAGGAGGGAGGCACACACTAAACTAACTATTTCGTTCCCTCCACGTGGCCACAAAATGCAAATGCGAATGATATAGAATGATGAAAATATTAATAAATACTCCTTAATCTCAATGCTTCAATAATACTAATGATCAATACAAATAAAAACAATATAGATAGACACAAAAATTATATTAATCTAAAACACGAAAATTTATAGCAAAACTTTCAATATTAGGTCAAATAAAAAAAAAAATAGTGAAGTAAAAGTGAGTGATTTGAAATTGAGCTT
>JAPQNM010000016.1:1937442-1952442 GCA_029783475.1 Metacarcinus magister
TGTAACTATCCATCATACACCCATCACCTGCCTGTCCCTGCCTGCCCCAACCTGCCCCGACCTGCTCCCACCTGCTCATCGTGTGGTTCTGTTCCGTTTAATAGTTATCATTACTCTGTTGTGATATGTTATGCATGCATATACATTGTTTGTTTGTCATGTTAGGCCCCGCCCCTTTTCAGCCATTACAACAGAGTTAATACTAATGTTCTAAACACTGTGGGATAAAAGTTTGTTTTTTAATAATAAAATGAACGTAATGATCGTTATTATGAAATGAAAGCAATGTTTGATATCAAAATTACGTTAAAATTGCCTTGTATATAGGAGGTTCACGGTGAGAGGGAAGGTAAGGGAGGTAGTGGTGTTGAGTTGAAGTAACAGAATGACTCCACCAGTACACAACACGCTGCACTTCCAATCTCACAGGTAAACATAATCACAGCGCAATGCAGCATACCTAGCACGTACCTGTTTGATATAGAGAGGTTTTACCGCTGTAGTAGCCGTAGCGGGAGTGTTAATAATGGTCTATATTTACATGGTGCAGCTCTAGCGATCCTAATCTGTTTTATATGACTGTAATATTATTGCATACAGTCATTTATCTTCCACTATATCCAAAAAGATTAATCAGATTTTATGAAAGAACTTGAAAACATCATATATATAAAATAATTCTTTCCTCATAGCCTATCCATTCCATTTATCTTTTTTTTTATAGTAGCAAGCGTCTGGTGTTACAAATACACACACACACACAACACACACACACACACACACACAACACACACACACACACACACACGACAAGGGCTCAGAGTGATGTTTGTGATGTTCCTGCAATACATACAGTAAAATAGGAGTAGTCTGAACCAAGCCTAGGTTTCCTCCTCCTCGTCCTCCTCCTCCTCCTCCTTCTCACTTATCCATCTTCCTCCCCGCCACAGTGGAATATAAGAAAAGTAAGAAGAGAAGAGTTGTCAAGACTCTTAGGAATGTCATGAGAGAGAAAGTGGGAGTGGAGAGGCGGAATAAAGGAATGGAGATGAAAATAATGTGCAGAGAACGACGATGGAGAAGGAAATTGACTTGAATATGAAATTTGCTACAATGAAATTATGGATTTTATATTTCTATCTTTTCACTAATTCTTCCGTGTTCCCTTATCCCCCCCCCCTTCCTCCTGTCTCTCCCATGTCATCCCTCCGTCCCTCTTTCCCTTCCTCACTTCCTCTTCCTTTCCTTCCACGTCCATCATCTCGTATTTCAGGAGTAAAAAATATAGGGGAATGATACTTGAAGCCTATTCGTCTCTCTCTCTCTCTCTCTCTCTCTCTCTCTCTCTCTCTCTCTCTCTCTCTCTCTCTCTCTCTCTCTCTCTCTCTCTCTCTCTCTCTCTCTCTCTCTCTTTAAACTGGAGATAGTATAGAGTAATGGCAGACAAATCATTCATCTCTCCATCTGTGTCTCCTTTTCCCTCTCTTTCACTCACACTACTATTGCCTCCCTTCCCTCCCTTCCTTCCCTTCCTCCTCTCCCTCTTCCCTTCACTCCTCTCAGCCTTCCATTACTACTGTAGATGATATGCATATTCAGCAGTCTGTACACCGTCCCATTTTCTATGCATGTGTAAATAGCAGCGGTGACTTCTCTGTAACGTGTGTTGGTGGGAGGGGGAAGGAAGGGAAGGGAAGGGAAGGGAAGGAAGGAAGGGAAGGAAGAGAAGGGAAAGGAAGGGAAAGGAAAGGAGGAAACTAGAGAGGATGCTCTGATGTGGAAAAAAATAAGTTTGGAAAAAAAAAGATAAGGATTTTTTTCATATTCTCAATAGATGGTAAAGATTTTTATTTTTTGTATTACTGGAAAAAAGATATTAAAGGAAAACTGCTATCTGTGTGTGTGTGTGTGTGTGTGTGTGTGTGTGTGTGTGTGTGTGTGTGTGTGTGTGTGTGTGTGTGTGTGTGTGTGTGTAAATAATTAAGTGTGTGTGTGTGATTAAAAAAAACTTCCTCCCTTTTCCTTTTTTTCTTCTTCTTATCTTACTATTCTTTACTATTTCCTTCTTCACTCCCTTTTCATTCCTATCTATATTTCTGTCTCCTCTCTGCTTACTCCTCCTTTCCCCTCCCCCTTCCTCCATTACCCCTCTTCCCCCATTTCCTCCTCATCACATGTCGCATTACCGGCTAGAATCGATACAATTCAGACTCGGTTAACCGGATTCGCCATCAACCGGAATCACTACAACCGAATTAGCAATCATTCCGGTTCGAAGTTAACTGCTTGTGCCTTTATTCGAACTCACTGTTAATCGGCATTACCGTTATCTCGTCTCCGTTGTTGGTAATTCCATTAACCGGCAATCACTGTTAGGGGCAAATCCAGTTATCCGGACTCAGTGTTGCTCGCAATCCTAGTTATCCGAGATTTCTGGGTAAGAAAGCGTATTCGTCCGAACTGGGTTTAATATAAATCCACTTATCCGAACACGCAGTTCTACGTATATCCAATTATCCGAAGATAGGATTATATAGACACAGTTATCCGGATTTGCAGTTGTACATCCTTTCATGCTCACACACACACACACACACACACACACACACACACACACACACACACACACACACACACACACACACACATACACACAAACAAACACACGTAGTTATCCGGCCTCGCAGTTATCCGTGATCCCACCCACCAGGACGCCCCCATAATGGAAGGCACCGCTTATCCGGGGTCCCCATCATCCGGAGAGACCCATTATCCGGCCTCAACCGGCTGCCACCCACGGTTTATGAGGCTTTTCAAACTCCAGTTGCGGCCATTTGCCTTGTCGTGGCCGCTTCAGGGTGACTCTGCCTGCTGGTGCGTGCCTACTGATATCCAATAGGCCTAGTAATGCCTAATAATACCTATAGTGTCTTAAGCTAGTAGGTGTCTAGTATGTTCCTAGTAGATAGGTAATGACTAGTATTTTAAGGATGTGTAATATTTTCGTTGTGTGTGTGTGTGTGTGTGTGTGTGTGTGTGTGTGTGTGTGTGTGTGTGTGGTGTGTGTTCAGTCTGACGTTTGTCTTTTGTTTCTCGTGATTTCAATTGTATGTTTATAATGCAGATTGACTCGTATGTTGGATCTATTGTCTTGCCTTGCTTTGTTTTGTGTCAGTGTGTGTGTGTGTGTGTGTGTGTGTGTGTGTGTGTGTGTGTGTGTGTGTGTGTGTGTGTGTGTGTGTGTGTGTGTGTGTGTTTAGCCAAGGAAAATTACCAGTCTCTCTCTCTCTCTCTCTCTCTCTTCTCTCTCTCTCTCTCTCTCTCTCTCTCTCTCTCTCTCTCTCCTCTCTCTCTCTCTCTCTCTCTCTCTCTCTCTCAGTCCAGTATCTCATTCCATTTTTGCTGGAAACACATTTTTTTCTATCTATGTATTTTTTTTTGTTTCCTCTTAACCGATAACCTTTTCCATTTCCTCTTTATCAACTTTCTCACATTCTGTTTCCCAGTTTCATCTTTTCTTTTCCGTTCTCTTCTCTGTTTATCTTTTCCGTTCTCCATTTCCAATTTTTCCTTCTGCTTCCTCTCCCTCGATCCTCATTTTATATTTTTTTTTTGTCCTGCTCTCCACTGACCCTCCTCCTCCTCTTCCTCCTCCTCTTCCTCCTCCTCCTCCTCCTCCTCCTCCAGGTTATGACGTCAGAGTGTCTCTCGGGTGATATCTACTAACTTTTTTTTCCCTTCCGGAATGGGAAACTACTCCCCTTCAGCCACTTTTCCCTTCTTTTCCTTTTCCCTCCCTCTCCCCCCCTTTCCCTCCCTTCCTAGTCCTCTAATTATTTTTTTTCCTTCCCTTGGCTAATAATTTATATTTTTTGTGTTTTTTTTTTTCCCTTACTGATTTCAGATTGTTTATTTTTTTTATTTAATGTTCACGTTTATTTTGGGTTTTCTCTATTGCTTTCATTATTTTATTATTTCTTTCGTTTTTTTTATTTCTGGTTTCCTTTGTTTTGTTTATCTCTTTAATTCTGTCCTTCTTTCCTTGTCGCTTCCTTTCCTGTCTCCCTTTTTTTTTCTTTTCTCTCTCTTTCTTTCTTTCTTTCCAGTCAATTTACTTTCTCTCGTTTTTCCTTCTTCTCGTGTTCTGCCAACTCTTATTCGTCCTTTTACTTGTCTCTCCTTCTTCTTCTTTTTCCATCTCGCCTCTCTTTATTTTCCTCTGTTTATTGTGTCTTACTCTGCTTCGACCTTCGTCCTTTCTCTTTTCACATTTGTTTCATCCCATCTTCTTCAGTCTCTTCTCTTTCTCCTCCTCTTCCACCTGTTCTACCTCCTCCTCCTCCTACTCCTATTTCTCCTCCTATTCCCCTATCAAGTTCTCTTTCTCTTCTTCCTGCTTCTACTACTACTACTACTACTACTACTACTACTACTATACTACTACTACTACTACTACTACTACTACTACTACTACTACTACTACTATACTACTACTACTACTACTACTACTGCTACTACTACTACTACTACTACTACTACTACTACTACTACTACTACTACTACTACTACTACTACTACTACTACTACTACTATTACTACTACTACTACTACTACTGTTGGTGTTTCTCTTCCCATGTCATTCTCCAACCTATCCTACACACACACACACACACACACACACACACACACACACACACACACACACACACACACACACACACACACATACACACATACAGTCTCACATATTTAATTCATACATTTGTTCATACATGTGTAAATACATACACAACAATGAGAGAGAGAGAGAGAGAGAGAGAGAGAGAGAGAGAGAGAGAGAGAGAGAGAGAGAGAGAGAGAGAGAGAGAGAGAGAGAGAGAGAGAGAAGAGAGAAAGAAGAGAAAGAGAAAAAAAGTAATCTCATTTGGGCTCGACCTGGATATTCTCGAGGTGAAGAGGAAGGGGGGGAAAGGAGGAAGGGGGAGAAGGGGAAGAGGGGGAAGGGGAACAGAGAGAAAAGAAGGGAGGGGATAGAGAAGGGGAAGAGGGAAAAATAGCATGAGAGAAGGGTGAGGGAGGAGTAAAATGAGGGGAGGTTAAATAGGAGGAGGAGGAGGAAGGGGGGGGTAGGGTAATGGAGAAAATGAGGGAAGGTGAGAGGTATGTGAGGGGAAGGAGAGATAGGACGGAGGGGAAAAGTAGAGGATTGTGGCAAGGGAAAAATGAGATTAGGAGGAAGGGGAAGAATGGAGGTAATGTGGGATGGAAGATAGAGATGAGAGGGGAAAAGGACAGAGAAAGGGGAGGGAAAAGGGTGGGAAGGAGAGGTGAGGAGAAATGAAGGAAGGAGGAAATGAGGGATCAAAGGGAAGGTGCCAAGATATTTCCTTCTCTCCTTCCTTCCTTCCTTCCTTCTTTCGTTCCTTTCTTCCTTATTTCCTTTCTTCCTATTTTCCTTCTTCCCTTCCTTCCTTCCTTCCTTTCTTCCTCTCTTCTTCACTTCATTCTTGAACATCTAATACTGGAAAGAGGGAAATAATAAATAATGATGACATGATAATTAGAACAGATAAATTAGATTAATGATAATGAAAGCAATTACAAAAATACAAATGTTAATATATCACACAGATATTTTTAATGAATTAATTTTCTTTATGTATTTATTTATTACATATTTTTGACGCTAGATTATTCATTTTATTTCTTACAGTTGCAATTAGTTTTCTTTTAAGGTTTTAGTCTCTCTATCTATCTATCTATCTATCTATCTGTCTATCTGTCTATCTATATCTCTATCTATCTATCTTTCTTTCTTTCTTTCTATCTATCTCTCTTTTCACTTCGCTTTCGTTGTGCTTCGTTTCTTTATTCAGGGATGTGAAATTTTAATGCTGCACTCCATACTCCGTTGTTACTGGCGCTGGTTCTACGTTTTCTAATATATAAAACAAATAAAGAACCACCCTCAACCACGAACCATTTTCTATGATAAAGGGGCGACACTATTTCAATTTCGATGGGGTGTTGAAATATCTTGATGAATGTATGAGAGAGAGAGAGAGAGAGAGAGAGAGAGAGAGAGAGAGAGAGAGAGAGAGAGAGAGAGAGAGAGAGAGAGAGAGAGAGAGAGAGAACCTAATACAAGAAAGTCATTTCCTTTTCCTTTACACAGTCGAAGGAAATTTTAAAAAAGATTCACCCGTAAAAGAAGAAAAAAGCAAAGCAGGAGTAGAAGAGGAGGAGGAGGAGGAGGAGGAGGAGGAGGAGGAGGAGGAGGAGGAGAAGGAGAAATTCGATGAAGAATCTAGAAGGAAATGACAAGTGGAACAAAGGAGAATAAGAGAGGAATAAATGATGAGGAAGAAAACATAGAGGAAGAAGGAAGAAGAGATTTGGCAGACGTCCTCTGGTATAAAATCTGAACTGCAATGAAGAAGGAAGAGAGAGAGAGAGAGAGAGAGAGAGAGAGAGAGAGAGAGAGAGAGAGAGAGAGAGAGAGAGAGAGAGAGAGAGAGAGAGAGAGAGAGACGGAGGTAATGCATCGAATACTTTATGGAATTATTATTTTACGGATTATATTTCATACATGCTCTGTTGAAAAGTGAGAAATTATGTATATATCATTTTCTTTCTTCATACACTCTCTCTCTATCTCATTCTCTCTCAATGTGTGTGTGTGTGTGTGTGTGTGTGGGTGTGTGTGTGTGTGTGTGTGTGTGTGTGTGTGTGTGTGTGTGTGTGTGTGTGTGTGTGTGTGTAACAAAATTATTCAGAACACTGCAAGCTAGAATCTCTATGTATTGACACTAGAATACGAGAATACTTGTTATTGCTTTTCAAGAGAGCAAGAAAGAATACATCTCTCTCTCTCTCTCTCTCTCTCTCTCTCTCTCTCTCTCTCTCTCTCTCTCTCTCTCTCTCTCTCTCTCTCTCTCTCTCTCTCTCTCTCTCAAATCATCATCAACATCATCAGCATCAATAGAAAACACGACAGGTGGAAACAAAGCCAGGTATCAACAACACCTGTAGAATCGCATCTCCCTCGCGCTGCTCAATGAAGATTTCCCGGAGCACAGGTGACATTTGGGTTAATGAACGCTCGCAGGTGTCGGGCCCAATTACCTGTTCTGCACGAAGGTTTAATCTGTACAGCTAACCCCCCCCCCTCCTTCTTCCCTCCCTTCCTCCCTTAACCCCTTCCTAACCTACCTTACCTGTACCACCACTACTACTACCACCTACCTAGGCATTCAGTTTTGTGTACTGGTGATCGTAAAATATGCAACACGAATAGTTTTGCATTACTGGGATAAAAAGAAACAACAAAAAAAAACTAATTCGCAAATGTACAGTACGTGTGTAGCTGATAGGAGACAGTACTATATATGTAGAGTTATATTATAGAGGCGTAGAAGCAGAGGCGTGGCGAGCATAAATAAAGTATCAATGGAAGGCTGTTACACGTGAACACAAAAGCAGCAATACGTGAATACTACAAAAGGAAAACAGATCGAGAGGAGGAGTATAAGTGGTTTTACCTTACCTTTGTATGAAAAACTGACGGTAATGGTGTATCAGAGAGAGAGAGAGAGAGAGAGAGAGAGAGAGAGAGAGAGAGAGAGAGAGAGAGAGAGAGAGAGAGAGAGAGAGAGAGAGAAATATTGAAACGTCATAACACTGGGTCACCACCTCAAATATTTCATCTCCCTCTCAATTCCAAGAGGAACAAGCTGGAAGGAGTGTTATGGATGGAAGGAAGGGAGAGGGAGGGATGGAGGGAAGGGAGAGGGAGGGATGGAAGGAGGTACAAGGGAGGAATGGAAGGAGGGAAGAGGGAGGGATTGAATGAAGGGAGAGGGAGGAATGGAAAGAAGGGAGTGAGAGGGGAGAGAGAGAGGGGAGGAAAGCCAGAGGGGGTTAGTGGGTCGGGAATAAAGAGGTTGGTTTGGAACTATGGTCTCGGGGGAGAAAAATAAATAAACACACAGATCCTAAAGGTGCACCCTCGAGGCAAAACAAAAGAACAGCGATAGATTACTTGAAGATAAAGATAACGAGACTAATATTTATGTACTACGTCAACGAGGGAAGTTATTGTTATCATTGTTATTGTTATTATTATTATTATGAGTAGTTATCATATATATGTCTTATCCTTCCTGTTCTTTATATTACATTTACACACTTTATTTTGTATGACTGTGTGTGTGTGTGTGTGTGTGTGTGTGTGTGTGTGTGTGTGTATGTGTGTGTGTGTGTGTGTGTGTGTGTGTGTGTGTGTCCATCGGTTATCCTTACCTCCATCTCTCTCTAGCCTCCATATCTCCCCTCTATCTCTCTCTTCCCTTCCTTCATCCCACCTCATCATCTGAGTCTGGCTTGCCTTTGCGCTCCTCCTCCTCCTCCTCCTCCTCCTCCTCCTCCTCCTCCTCCTCCTCCTCCTCGCCCTTTGTGTGTCGACCGTTTAGCTTTTACTCGTATTTACAACGAGAAAGAGAATCAAGGCGGAAAATCGCATTGTTGACAAGTCTGTGGATACATTGAGAGGAGGTGCAGGGTTCCAGCACCTCTCTCTCTCTCTCTCTCTCTCTCTCTCTCTCTCTCTCTCTCTCTCTCTCTCTCTCTCTCTCTCTCTCTCTCTCTCTCTCTCTCTCTCATTAGATAAGATAACGAGAACAGCTTGCCATTTTGTGTGTGTGCGTGTGTGTGTGTGTGTGTGTGTGTGTGTGTGTGTGTGTGTGTGTGTGTGTAGAGAGAGAGAACGAGGGGAATGATGACTAGAAGGAAGAGAGACAGGGAGAGAAAGAGAATGAGACATAGAGAAAGAGAGGAAGGAGAGAGAAGAAAGTAAGTTGAGTTCTGGAAAGCGATGTGGAATAGAATTTTGTCTTGTGTGTGTGGTGAAGAATAGTAAGAGAGAGAGAGAGAGAGAGAGAGAGAGAGAGAGAGAGAGAGAGAGAGAGAGAGAGAGAGAGAGAGAGAGAGAGAGAGAGAGAGAGAGAACGCCACAGCTCATTACCCGAGAGGCGGAGAGACAGGAAGAGGAGAAAGAAAGACAAACAAAAATAGAAACAACAAAAAAACAGAGAATAATGATACACACGAAAAAAATAAGAAAAAAAATTAAGAATATACATGAAAACTGCGAGAATGAAATAAAACTTACAATGAAAAACTCAAATAAAAAAAAACATATAAGTATAAAATGAATAATAAGAAATAATAAAATAATAATAATGAATAAATAAATAATACAAAAAAATATATATAAATAAAAGGTGAAAAACATCATATCGAAATAATAGTAATAATGCAAGTATAAGAATGGAAATTTAATGATTCTGAAGTCAACATTATTCACGGGTGAATGATGATGTGGAAGAGATTATTGGAGGTGAAAGTGGAATGGGAGGAAGAGAAGACAAAGAGTGGAGACTAAGAGGTGTGGGGGGAGTCGAGGGGGGGTGGAGGAAAGAGGGAGAAAAAAGAAGTGGGAAACAAAAGGAAAAAATAATGATGAGGTAAAGCAGGATCATTCTCTCTCTCTCTCTCTCTCTCTCTCTCTCTCTCTCTCTCTCTCTCTCTCTCTCCTCTCTCTCTCTCTCTCTCTCTCTCTCTCCCCTGTCTTGTGGGATGCCAACTTTAATAATCTGATGGTCTGGGGGCGTGGCGTAACTTGGGATTGGATAAGATTGGCAACGAGTCAGATGGACTTCAAAAATTCTTCTACATCTGCTATTTCTTCTATTATTATTATTATTATTATTATTATTATTATTATTATCATTATTTTCATTATAAATATTACTACCACTACTATCATTGACTACTACTACTACTACTACTACTACTACTACTACTACTATTACTACTACCTACCACTACTACTACTACTACTTATGTTGCTTATGTCATAGAAATACAAGTCAAATCATAATATCACTTCATGGCATTACGATGATTATTTCACTATTGTCAATGATTATAAGTAATGGCGATGATTCATTGTATTGGACATTTACAATTAAGGAGAATGAAAGACGTGTATGAATTAATGAATAAGTAATTACAAAGGAGTCAATGCATGCGTCACACAGGTGGTGGTTCTGTACGTCGTATTTTCCTGGTCGTGTAGTAACCTTTGAAGCATCGAGGGAACGACTACCACCACCCTCACCTTCATTTTCCTCTTAATATTACCGAGGATCCATTTTGTTAACGATGATTCAAACCCAGCGTCCATATACCTGTCCTTTCTTTGCCCTTCATGACGTTATTTCTTCGCGGGTAAGTCATCGGGGTTGTGAAATAGACGACGATTTTCTTCCAACACAAACTTGAGGACATTGGGCAGAGAGGATTCACAGACATTTTCCATCCTTGCCTCTCCTTCAAATTCATCATGACCTTTTTACTGATCTTCTCTTCCTCGGACCTTGCCCCGCGTAACACATCATACAATATCCAACCTTTAGCACATCCCGTTGCCACCACCACCGCCAAGCACACCAGGAACATTACGCCGCGCTGAAACATGGTATATATATATAGAGTTCTAGTTCCGAAAATGTAAATTAAAACTTCTCGACTCTAGCCTGATGTAATTTGTTACTGCGCTAACCGAGGCTGAAAGGCCGGGTGCTGCAGGTAAAGAGAGAGAGAGAGAGAGAGAGAGAGAGAGAGAGAGAGAGAGAGAGAGAGAGAGAGAGAGAGAGAGAGAGAGAGAGAGAGAGAGATGGAGAGAGATGGAGAGATATACCCTTGCGAAATCTAAACCTTCAAATTTTCTGTTGATTTTGGGGCAGCGAGCATATCATTGAGATGCATTCGTAGGCAATCTTTACCATCTTTGTTTGTCGAATAAACTTTCCTTTTCCTCTTCCCTCTCATGAAGATGTTGTCTTTCCATCTCCTCCTTGCCCCACGCTGGCCTTACCGAACACCAACCACTGGCTACGAACACCACGAAGACAGGAAATAGAGGGAAAGGGATAAAAAGGAGGAGGAAACTGATAAAAACATGTGCTCTTTTTATTGTTGATGGACGTTGCTGTTAGTTAAGTATTGGTAATTTACTTCATATCGGAAAGAGATGAAAACATTCTTGGACTCTATCGTATCTGCGGAGAGTCTTAATATCCTTGCTTCTCCTCTCTGCTGCCTATAGGATATTAGTTTTCATTCTTTTTTTTTATTTGATTGAGTGGTTGGTGCTCGCTCTCCGGTCTCATGTGGATATTTTTTTTTCTTCTTCTTCTTTTATGCTGTTTTGGTCATATTGCGAAGCGTCAAAAAAGAAAATGTAATGTCGGCAACGCATGTATATACCACGAAAAAAAATAAATAAATAAATAAAAAAAAACTGAGGCATCGGTTCATCGGATATTAACAAACCGAACCTCAAACATTTCACGGCTGACTTTTTAACGAATTCTACCCATCGCTCGGACGCCACTGACCCTGCACGAACACTGTCTATCATTTGCCGTTGGGTGACTTAAATGTTTGATGAGCAGCGGGATGGTGGTGATCCAGCTGCCTCGGGGATAGTGGCAGCGCCGCCCACACACACACACACATGACTACACACATCAAGATACACAAACTTTCCCCCAGAACATACGTAGTTTATAGATTTCCTCTTGCGAAAAATATTATGAAGACTTTCGTGTAATTCCAATAAGGCAAAAAGTCTTACGTCGCTCCAGATAATAAAAGTCAGATGCCAGAAGATCCTTGCAGAGACGAGCTAGGGGGGGGGGAGAGAGAGAGAGAGAGAGAGAGAGAGAGAGAGAGAGAGAGAGAGAGAGAGAGAGAGAGAGCACTGTGTTTGTGTGTTCAGTGATGCACAGTGTAAGTCATAATGCTTGAGTGGGCGTGAAGTCTACATTGGTACAGTGTTGTGGCGTGTGTGTTGTGTCTGTGTTGGGGATGATCCTTAGTGGGTGGTGGTGGCAGTGGTGGTGGTGGTGGTAGTAATAGTAATAGTGTTGGTTTAGGTGGTGGTGGTATTAGTGGTGGTGATGGATGTGGTGTTGTTAGCAGTGGTGGTGGTGGTGGTGGTGGTGGTGGTAGTGGTGATGGCCAATCTATATGTAAAGTGACCACATCCTCCCTTAGTGATGTGCTCTTTCTCCTCTTCTTGTCTCTCCTCTTTCATTCTTTTTCCTACTCCATTTCCTCCTTTTTTCCTCTATATCCTACTACATATTCTCTCATTTTCCTCCTCCTACTTCTCCTCTTTTTCCTTCTCCTCCCTTTCACACGCTCGGTGCTACAGGTGTTTCGAAGCAAAACTCATAAATTTAAAGAGATAATATAACCATCACCACCACCACCACCACCACTGCCACCACCACCACCACCACTGCCACCACCACCACCACCACTGCTACCACCACCACCACCACCGCCGCCTTCTGCTCGTCGGTGCTGAACTTGAAGCTTCGGACTAACAGCTCTAAACTTTCAAATCCTTCCTTGAAACTTAACACGAATATCACCACCCCGCTGCTACCTCTTCCTCCCTCCTGGTGTCCTTAACCCTTTCTCTTCCTCTTCCTTGCTGTTCTCTCTCTCTAATACTTCGTTCTTTTATACCAGTTTTGATTATCTTCCTATACTGTTCTTCTCATTTTCTTTTTTTCTCTCTCTTCCCTCTATCACTCTTTCATGTCTTCCTCCTTCCATAGCTGCCTCTCCTTCCTCCTTCTTAATAACTTCTCTCCTCACAATCTACTGTTCTCTCCCTCTCTTTCCCGTCGCCTCCTTTTCTTCTCTTCTTCTTCCTCTTGATGCCCCAAAGCGAGAAATAAATTAAATGTCCATAGACAATCTATACTCTGATGATTGATCTCGACCCAGCGTGACCTACTCTAACCTTTCTGAAGCTCACTGATAACTTATGGAATCGGGAACCACATACATATACGCCTTGTTGAAGAGAGAGAGAGAGAGAGAGAGAGAGAGAGAGAGAGAGAGAGAGAGAGAGAGAGAGAGAGAGAGAGAGAGGAGAGAGAGAGAGAGAGAGAGAGAGAGAGAGAGAGAGAAGAAAAAAAAATCAATCTGAATTTTTACTTTTCATATATTTCCTCGTCTGAATAGAAATATATTTACACACCAACATTAATAGGGAGAGAGAACGGGATTAGGGAAGAGGATTAGAGACTTGTAATGGATCACCGATTTCAACTTTACCAAAACAACAACTTGGAGCCACAAACTAAACCAGCAGGAGGAGGAGGAGGAGGAGGAGGAAGAGAAGAGAATATGGAAGAGGAGGAGGTGGAGGAGAGGCATTGTGACGCTGGAAATCACGCTGTAGTCAAGAGAAAGAGCATTAATAATCAACCCTTGCGAAGCACACAAAGCCTAAGATCGAAGCTGTCTCGGCGGAATGCTCCAGCGATGAAGAGTCAGTCCGAGGCTCAGGGAAAGGACGAGGGAAATACGTAGTGTGAGAGGAGGAGACGCGGGAAGCTGCCACCAAGGAAAGGATGAGGTGAGGAAAGATAAGATTGAGGAGGAAATTACGTAGAAATGAAGAGGATAGGTAAAGAAGAGAGAAAGAGAATGAGAGAGAGTGAGAGAAATAATAATGTTTTAATGAAAAGTAAAGAAATTGAACGAATATTGACACAGTAAGGAAAACGAAGAGAAAAAATAAACGTGTGTGTGTGTGTGTGTGTGTGTGTGTGTGTGTGTGTGTGTGTGTGTGTGTGCGGAAAGTTTAAATTGGCATCATAATTAGCGCGGTGTGCGTCTGTCGCTGGAATTACTAATTGGATATCAAAGGTGATCCGTTTGTCACCTTTCTGTGTGTGTGTGTGTGTGTGTGTGTGTGTGTGTGTGTGTGTGTGTGTGTGTGTGTGTGTGTGTGTGTGTGTGTGTGGTTGGCTGGTAGGATGGTAGAGCTGAAATATTACCAGTGTGTTATAATCTTGTTTGTTCATAGTACCTGCAACACACACACACACACACACACACACACACACACACCACACACACACACACACACACACACACACACATCTGTAACACACACCTGCAACATTACCCTGCAAGTTACGTGTGTTAAAGAGAGTCTGCAGCGCCTGGCAAAACTTTATCTCTTCGTTTTGTTATGTTATTCCTTAATTGTTACGTGCGCTGGATTATTTACTGCACTGCCTTTGTTTGTGTGTGTGTGTGTGTTTGTTTGAATTTTTTTGTGGGTTTTGTATTTTCGTTTTTTTATATGTGTATGTTTTTGGATGTATAAATTTTTCGTATGGGTTTTTTTTTATTTGTTTATTTCTTGTTTTTTTTTTAAGGGAATTATTTATATCACTAGTATATGTTATAGTTGATTTTCTGTTTTCTTTCTTTTACTCTTACTTACTTTTAACGTATCTATCACTCACTTCTTCCTTCCTTTCTCTTCCTTACTTCCCTTCTCCCTTCCAATTTTATTTCTTTTTTCTTCCTTTCATCTTCTATTCCTTACCTCTTTAATTGCTTTTCTTTCTTTTATCATCCCTTTTCTTTCCTTCATTTCTCCTTTTCTTCCTCTCTTTCACCTTTCCCTTTCTCTCTCCTTTCATCTTACATTCTTTACCTCTTACATTGCTTTTATTCCTCCTTTCCTTCCTCCTCTCTTCCTTCCTCCTCCCTTCCTTCCTCTTCACTCCCTACCTCCTTCCTTCCCTTCTTCTCACCTCCTCTTTCTCCTCTTCGCCTTAAACACAAGTTAGTTCTGGTGAGGACAGTTTCAAAAGGTTTATTCAATGTTTCAAAAGTTTCACATTGTTTCAGGATCTTTTCAACCATCTTATAGAGAGCTGAGGTGTTGCATGAGAGAGAGAGAGAGAGAGAGAGAGAGAGAGAGAGAGAGAGAGAGAGAGAGAGAGAGAGAGAGAGAGAGAGAGAGAGAGAGAGAGAGAAGAGGAAGGAAGGAAAGGGAGAGAGAAAGCATAAACAACCATTACTCCGTTCTACACACACACACACACACACACA
>JAPQNM010000016.1:1959942-1964942 GCA_029783475.1 Metacarcinus magister
TCATGGCAATTTTTAGACATTTTGATACGAAAAATAAGTTTAGTTTGTAATCAGCAAAGAAAAAATATGAACCAAGGATGTATACAAACTTACACTTTTTCCTCTTGTTTACAAATATATGTGTAGTTGAAGTGGTGTGAGTGTGTGTGTGTGTGTGTGTGTGTGTGTGTGTGTGTGTGTGTGTGTGTGTGTGTGTGTGTGTGTGTGTGTGCGTGTGCGCGTGCGTGTAGTTAATTTCTAGGACATCAAGAGACACCATTAGTATTCCAAGGATGAAGTCAACACAAGTTACAATTAGTCTTGTTAAAGTAATTTCGGGTAAGGAGAGAGAGAGAGAGAGAGAGAGAGAGAGAGAGAGAGAGAGAGAGAGAGAGAGAGAGAGAGAGAGAGAGAGAGAGAGAGAGAGAGAGAGAGAGAGAGAGAGAGAGAGAGAGAGAGAGTAAGCCAATGAATGTCTCGGGGTCGTTAGCGTGGAAAAGAAGGTGCTAATTGACGATCGGGAGGAAATCTATCGGGGCCTTGAATTTCCATTGGTGTAGTGAACTTGTTTCCCTTCGAGGATTTCTACTATGCCTCTCCAACTACTATAATTACCTGCCATCTCCTCCCCTTCCCTTCCTCCCTTCCCTCCCTCCCTTCCTCCCTTCCTTCCCTCTTCTTATCCTTATTCTCCCTCTTCCTCCATCTTATTGTTATTTTACTATTTAATTTTGTTGTTACCTTTTATTTTCTCTCACTATTTGTTTTTCTCTATCTTCTATTTATCATAGCTTTCTTTATTCTTGTTATTTATCCGTTTTATTTATCTCTCTCTTCTTCCCTCCTTTATCTCTTCACCTCTTGAATATCCTTCCTCTCCACCCCTCCTATGCATCTTCGTAGCCTCTCCTGTCCTCTTAGATTCCTTAGCATATATATCTTCCACTTCCTCCTCCTCCTCCTCCTCCTCCTCCTCCTCCTCCTCCTCTTCCTCCTCAGCACTCTCGCCAACACCTCCATTAAGCAAATTAAGCGATACTAAACTCCTTAAAACCTCACTTGAAATGGCAAATCTACTGAAGATGGAGCAGCTGTTGTTGTTGTTGGTGTTGTTGTGGTGGTGGTGGTGGTGGTGGTGGTGATGGTGGTTGTATGGAGATGAAGAAGATACGTAAGTAGGAATTGTAACTGTTGTGATATTTTGGTACCATACGTGTGTGTGTGTGTGTGTGTGTGTGTGTGTGTGTGTGTGTGTGTGTGTGTGTGTGTGTGTGTGTGTGTTACTATGACCACATACCACCACCACCATCACATATACACAAAAGAGAATAGAAAAAAAAACAATTTAAACTCCAACTATACATCTGAAATCACATGGAAACTGAAGGAAAAGGAAAAAGAAAAAATATATAAGTGTTAGAATATTGTATGCTTTCCACAAGAGCGGGTTGGGGGCCTAGGGTGGAGAGGTGGCGTAGAGGAGGTGAATGTAGGAGATTCCAAGTGTATGTAAATGCAAGCCTTCAGGCATTAGAATCGATAAGCACTCGATTTAGAGAGCCGGGAAGTGAACAAGGGAGGGAGGTAAGGCGGGAGGAGGAGTAGGAGGAGGAGGAGGAGGAGGAGGAAAGAACGAGAGAGAAAGTTAGGACGCACCAGCAGGAGAAGAAAGAGTGGAGTAAACTATGAGAAAGGGATTGAAAGAGGAAAGAAGGGAGGAATATATATTTGGTTAGCAGGGAGTTGAAGAGGAATGGAGGTCTGGTGAGGTCTGGCACTCTCTCTCTCTCTCTCTCTCTCTCTCTCCCTCTCTGAACATGAAACAACAAGATTAAAAACAAATACGACGAAAATAATAAATAAATCCACATCAATCCCTTACAATTTATCTCCTGCAACACGCAAATGAATATAGAATAACAAAAACACCAAATAACAACCTTACATACAGAATAAATCACAAAACAAAAACACATCAGTTGATCACTCCGCAAGGCGACGCTCAAATGTTTCTCCCCGAAGCGTCGAGAAGTGAGTTGCCAAAAGCAGTCAGTCAGATACTCTTCCGTGCTTAGTTCATATTTCCGTGATTTCCTGCTGTTCCCTCGGCCTTTACAAGCATGGAGTAGCCCTTAGACATACCCTGCAGTGCATAGTGTTAAGGTAAGACCGTTTGTGAAGTGGAAATAAGGGTGTAATGACCATTTTTCTTCTTATTAGACAGCTAGAGAAGTAGTGAAGCTTGCGTTTATATGTCGAGGAGCGTGTGTGTCGTTTGGGTGGGTGGGTCTTGTTAATTATATGTTTTTATGCTTTAATTTCCGATATAATGCTTGGTTTTGGATATGAATTAGTGTATGATTTTTTATTGCTGTTCTTTTGTATATGTGGCACTTGATATGTCACTTATAAATGTGTGTAGTGAAGTGGAGAGGAATGAATGTATATGCGTAGCCTAGTAACGGGCGTGTTAGAATTGAATTTACGTAGCCTAGTCAATGCTTCTTATACTGATGTTGTTTTATTAGTTTACCTGTTGCATTTTTATCCTAATTAACTTTATAGACAGAAAAAATAAATAATCAAACTTAAAATCAATGAAAAGATAAAAAAATAGATGGAAGATATTTTACGATACAAATTCTCACTGGCATCAAAATAATAGTTCCGTCTAAGTATTTTCTTTCTATATATTTCATTCTTACGTTTTATTGTTTCGTGGTAGAATAATGAGGTGGTGTGTGTGTGTGTGTGTGTGTGTGTGTGTGTGTGTGTGTGTGTGTGTGTTACAAGTCATGGGAAATGTGGCGCAGTAGCAGAGCAATATATGAATGTGGGCGATGCTGTTGTGGTATATTCTAGTTTGCGATGAAATTAATATGATGGAAAACACGACCACCGATATCTAGTATTAAGAATAACTTACTTGAATAGATTTTGAATATAGATTGCAACAAAAACTACAACAATAACAGAAGATAGAGTGTACGTATACATAATTTGGTGTATATAACTATCAATTTTTCTTATTATACATACTTCCTTTCTCTAATTCATGATGTTTTAGCTTATTTTATTTACTTACATGTGATTTATTTACTGTATATTTTATTAGACGGTTTAATCTAAGTTACCAGATTGCTTTGACGCTAAATATGGATGATTAGTCTCTCTCTTCGTGGCGAATTAATATATTCAAATGAGGTTTGCGCGTTAGTGACTTTGGGGAGGAAAGTTGAACAGGTTTTTATGTTAATTGATGGCAGGTTTGGGGGCGCGAACGGGACCAATTAATGGGATTTAACGATTTTCCCCTTTATATCCTCCCCATTATTGAAGGGAGTCGGGCGTGGGAAGGGAAGTTAAAAGGTCCCAAGGGATGTAGGTTGAGGCGCGGAGGTGAAATATTCGGGGTTTCATAATTTCCTCCTGTGTTATATTTTCCGTCGTTGTGGGAAATTCGAGAAATGGAAATGGCTTGGCGCTGATTTATTGCCCCAGTAATTCACGTGATTTCTATTTTCCGTGTTTGATAAATATTGTGTGTGTGTGGCGTGTGTGTGGTGTGTGTGTGTGGTGTGTGTGTGTGTGTGTGTGTGTGTGTGTGTGTGTAAGGGTTTAATGTTTTATTTCTGACGTGACTGCTACGACAGGAGGGGGCATGGTGTGTGTGCGTGTGTGTGTGTGTGTGTGTGTGTGTGTGTGTGTGTTTCCTCTCGTAGCAGTAGAGTATCTCATTCTATAATAAAACTACCACTTCATGCGATAATATTATACTCGACTCATGTATTTCTATTTTCATATACGCAATTTCATTACCTTTATGAGAGAGAGAGAGAGAGAGAGAGAGAGAGAGAGAGAGAGAGAGAGAGAGAGAGAGAGAGAGAGAGAGAGAGAGAGATTGACAGGGAGAGAAAGGAGGAAAGATCCCAATCCTAGCTGGTCTGTCGGGATATTGGGGCATAAGGGAGCATCCGGTTCCCATTTCGGTCTCATCTCCTTTCCTTTCTACCTCCTCTCTCCTGCTTCCTCCTCTCCCTCCCTCCCCTTACCCACCCTCACACTGCTTCATGGAACCCCCTACTGAGGCTTCGAACGCCGCCCTCTCGAAGCATAGAATGGAAGCCTCGGGAAGTAATCGAACTCGTCTTTAAAGATAAGTGAATGAAGCTTCATCCGTGTCGAGTGAACTTATGAATGAGGATTCGAATACGTTTTGCTTGCGGTTGGATGAATTAAATATCTTGTAAAACCATCTTGGAGAGGTTGGGACTAGAAATGGAAATTGATATGGATAGTGAATTCTGATTGATGCCACGTGCGGTTTACAAGGGAAATAAAGTCACGAGAGACGCCTGGTGGTAGGGATATGAACTGTATTGTATGCAGGTGACATCTGGTGGCCGGATGAGGAAGATGCCGTCGTGGATCATGGGAATTCATTGTTTTGTTATCCTTTTTTTTTCTTTTCTTTCGTTTTTGTTTTGTTTTTGTTTTGTATTCGTGTCATACCAATATTTTGTCCTCTTATTGGTTTCGTCTTTTCAGTTTTCCTCTCTCCATCCATCTTTCCTGCTATCCCCTCCACCCTGCGTCCCTCCTCCTTGTATTCATTTCTATTTTTATGAAACCATTAGATAATTTACTACATTTTGAAGTAGGCAACATTATTTTGTTCGTGTCTCTCTCTCTCTCTCTCTCTCTCTCTCTCTCTCTCTCTCCTCTCTCTCTCTCTCTCTCTCTCTCTCTCTCTCTCGCGTTACTGATTTAGAATATATTTATTTTACTACAAATATTTCAGTGGTGTTTCCTCCCCTCTTTTTCCCTTTTCTTTCCGTCCTTCCCCGCGTGCGTGCTGGTGCTCTCAACTTTGCATATATATTTCACAACTCGGTGAATGGTGCTTTCCAAGTCCTGTCGTTACGGCGTCCAAGTTTCACGACCCAAGAGGCGGGTTCCCTCAAAAAGTTTCGTTCCCTGGTTATTAATCAACGTTGGAAATCATTACGTGGCTGTTTAGA
>JAPQNM010000016.1:1977442-1979599 GCA_029783475.1 Metacarcinus magister
TTGTACGTATATATCATTGAATTTCACATAAACAGATTAGTTGAACAGATAGAGAGAGCGAGAGAGAGAGAGAGAGAGAGAGAGAGAGAGAGAGAGAGAGAGAGAGAGAGAGAGAGAGAGAGAGAGAAAATAACTCCCGGTTCTCCCTAGGTCTTGAGATGAGAGGCTTGTATGTAAATCCTTGTCCCATTTTACAGTGGTCGGCTCCTCTGTCTGTATGTCTGTATGTATGTCTGCCAAGAGATGATGCTGAGTGGAGAGATAAAGGGAGGGAGGGAGGGAGGGAAGGGAGAGAGGGAGGGACAGGAAAGAAGGATGAGAGATTATCTGGAGGAGAGGAAAGAGGGATTGTATGGAAGAAGAGAAAGGGGGGAGGAGGGGATATTGGGAGGAATAAAGGAAGAGGAGGAGGAGGAGGAGGAGGAGGCTGTAAGACTGGAAAAGAGAGGAGATAGGGAAGGAGGGAGAAGTTGGAAGGAGGGAGGAAAGGAGAGAACAAGTGGAGAGATGGAAGGAGGGATGGAGGGAAGGAGAGAAGAAGAGGCTGTAGGGATTAAGGAGGATAGAAAAGTGTGAGAGAGAGAGAGAGAGAGAGAGAGAGAGAGAGAGAGAGAGAGAGAGAGAGAGAGAGAGAGAGAGAGAGAATACACTTGTTTGCCGCTGTGTGAAAGTGGATTTGCTTCATCTCCTGGGAAATAAAACAAATGCGTTAAATCCTATTCGGAGTCCTAAGGGATCCTCATTCTTTTGTTTTCTCTATCTCTAACTCTATCTTTTTTTTTCTTTTGACTCGCTCTTAGATCATTAATTAGCTTCTACTTTACTTTTTTTTATTTATTTATTTTTTTATTTGGTTGTGATTTTTTTTTTTTTATCGGGTTTTTCTTCATCATTTTCTTTCCTAATTACTCATTGATTTTGTCATTATCCAGTTAATTATCTTTCGTTAATGAGTTGGGTTTTGGTTTTTTCTTTCTTATATCTCCTTTTTTTTTATCTACTGGTTCTCTCTCTCTCTCTCTCTCTCTCTCTCTCTCTCTCTCTCTCTCTCTCTCTCTCTCTCTCTCTCTCTCTCTCTCTCTCTCTCTCTCTCTCTCTCTCTCTCTCTCTCATCAGATATTTTTTGCACAGTCTACGTTTTTTTAATCCATCATCATCCTTTTACCTTAATTCTTCCTCCTCTTTTTCCTCCTCCTCCTCCTCCTCCTCCTCCTCCTCCTCCTCCTCCTCCTCCTCCTCCTCCTCCTCCTCCTCCTCCTCCTCTTCCATTTTACATTTCTTAACACTTGAACTAAATGAAAAAGTTAACGTCTGTGGTGAAAATTGAGAGAGAGAGAGAGAGAGAGAGAGAGAGAGAGAGAGAGAGGAGAGAGAGAGAGAGAGAGAGAGAGAGGAGAGAAAGTAATTTTTAACATGTCAACAATAATGAAAAAAGTCATTCATGATATTAATTCCGAAAATCAATTAGACAAAAACTATTGGAATAAAATAATGAATAAAATAATTAATACTCTATTAAAAGCTTATTTGAAAGGTTTATCAGTAAATAGATAAATAAATAGATAAATAAATAAATAAATAAATAAATAAATAGCTAACTTCATAGATAATAAATAGTTAGATAACCCAATCTGTATGTAATTCATGTATAACCCAAATCAATACATAAATAACCAAAGTCGTAGAAATTAATAAAAAATATAAGGCAAACATTAGTAAATTTCACCATAAAAAGGAATGAAGGAAAAATTTAAATATGATACTAACGAAAAAGACAAAAATAAAAAGCTAAATAGAATATAAAACGAAGAATAGAAAGCAAAATACAACTAAGATCAGGAGAAGGAAGAAATAACAGTAGTAGTAGTAGTAGTAGTAGTAGTAGTAGTAGTAGTAATAGTAATAGTATAGTAGTAGTAATTGTAATAGTCATCAATTGGTTTAGGTAATTATGCTTAGATGTGGGAAGGTGGCTTGTCCTGCTAATTGCATATCATTAGTGAATTTGTGGCCGTGTGTAACCATTAGAAGTGACGGATGTGCGGTGTTGGGCCTCTCCTTCCTCCTCCTCCTCCTCCTCCTCCTCCTCCTCCTCCTCCTCCTCCTCCTCCTCCTCCTCCTTTCGTTAGTTTGTATTATTAGTTGTCGGTCTTAGAG
>JAPQNM010000016.1:1989699-1994699 GCA_029783475.1 Metacarcinus magister
CTCTCTCTCTCTCTTTGTTAACACGCGCCACCTCGCCTACTAATGTATTTAGATCAAGTTTGAGCCAAGCATGAATATTCCCGAGACAGAGAGAGAGAGAGAGAGAGAGAGAGAGAGAGAGAGAGAGAGAGAGAGAGAGAGAGAGAGAGAGAGAGAGAGAGAGCTATGCAGGAATCTTTGTTGTGGTCACTTAAAGAGGACGGGATGTGACTCTCTCCTCTTCGTCCTCTTTGTTCCTCTTTTCTCTTTTTTTATTATTGTGTTTCATCTTGTTTTTATTTTTGTTTATTGCTTGTTGCTTTTTATTACAATTTTTCTTATATATTTTCACTCATTGTAACTTTACTCTCTCTCTCTCTCTCTCTCTCTCTCTCTCTCTCTCTCTCTCTCTCTCTCTCTCTCTCTCTCTCTCTCTCTCTCTCTCTCTCTCTCTCTCTCTCTCTCTCTCTCTCTCTCCACAGTTAGTACTCCTCTTGATCCTTGATGACCTTCCTCTTCACTGTCACATGGAAGGAGGGAAGGAGGAAGAGAAGGATAAATGGAAGGGAAGGGAGGGAGAGGGGAAGGAAGGAGAAATAGAAGGATAGGTGCATGAACAGAAGAAGGGAAGAGAGACAAGGAGGGATAGAAGGGAGGAATACAGGATAGAGGGAGGAATGGATGGATGGACAGAGGGAAGGGAGGGAAGGGAGGGAAGGGAGGGAAGGGAGGGAAGGGAGGGAAGGGGAGGGATGGTTATGGCAGTGAATAATGGACCTTTTGGGGCTAACTCTTGCCTATAACAGTGACGGATGGTGCTACTGGTCTCCTCCTCCTCCTCCTCCTCCTCCTCCTCCTCCTCCTCCTCCTCCTCCTCCTCCTCCTCCTCCTCCTCCTCCTCCTCCTCCTCTCTTGTTTCACCCTGTTCAATCTATCCTTCACCTACTCCCTCTCCTCATCATCTTCATCTTATTCCTCTGTTTCTTCTCTCCCTCGTGTATCTCATCTCCTCTTCCTCTTCTCTTAAAGCTCTTCCTTCCCTCCTCCTCCTCCTCCATCCGTCAATCCATCCTTATCATCTTCCTCCTCTTCCTCTCTCTCCCTTCAATTCCTTCCTTTGCTTTATCCGGTCTCCTCCTCCTCCTCCTCCTCCTCCTACGTCTTGTCCTCACTTATCATTCAAGCTTGTCTCTCTCTCCCTTCCTCCCCCTCCCCCCCTCCCTCCCTCCTTCCTTCCCCTCACCCCCAAATTCCTCTTG
Organism: Metacarcinus magister; assembly: GCA_029783475.1. Classification (NCBI taxonomy): domain Eukaryota; kingdom Metazoa; phylum Arthropoda; class Malacostraca; order Decapoda; family Cancridae; genus Metacarcinus; species Metacarcinus magister. The sequence continues at coordinate 1,990,938 of JAPQNM010000016.1, forward strand.
TCTCTTCCTCTTTTTGTCTTTCTTTATCTTACCTGTTCACCATCACAGGTATTTCATTAATTTATTTGTTGGTTTGTTTTTCTTTCATCTAGTTTTTTTATATATATATTTTGGACTACGAGAAAAAGCGGAATTAATGAAATATTTTAATGATGTAATTGAGTGGAATGGAATTTATTTTTATTATTATTATTTTTTTATTTTTTTATTTTTTTTATTTTTGAAGATGTTTTGCATATTTTGTTTTGATGTTTTTGATGATGTTTTTTTTTTGTTCTATTTATTTTTTTTTCATGTTTTCATATTTCATCTCGTTATCTTTTTTTTTCTATCTTCCTTTCATCTTTTTTATCTTTTTATCTTCTCCTTTCCTCATCCTTTTCTTCTCTTGTCTTCCTCTTTTTCTTTACTCTCCTTTCACTTTCCTCCTTTTCCCCTTTCTTTCCTCCCTTCCCTTTCCTCCTTTCTCTCTCTTTTATGCCTTTTCCTAATATCTCTTCTCTCCAATCACCACCTTTCTTCTCCTCTTTAATCGACTAATTTACTCTCTTTTCCCCTCTCCCTCTCCCTTCCCCTTCCCCTTCCCCTTCCCCTTCCCCTCTCTTGTCCTCCTCTTCCCTTGTTTGCTTCTCCCTCTGAACCCTTGGGAAGGGATTAAAGAGAGGAAAATTAAAGGAAGAAGTGAATGTATATGAGAGAAAAGTATATATTTTCCCTTTAATCATCGTTCAGGAAACCCACAAATTAGTCAAAAAAAAGGGGGATTTTTGCCGTATTTTATAAGGCATTTTGGAGGTTTTTTTTATTTGATTTTATTTTACCGTCAAAACACCATAATTAAACCCCTTTAAAAAAAATATTGAAATGAAAGACCTTGCGTGTATGGGTGTGTGTGTTTGTGTATGTATGTATGTGTGTGTGTGTGTGTGTGTGTGTGTGTTGTGTGTGTGTGTGTGTGCGTGTGTGTGTGTGTGTGTTGTGTTGCATTGTTTTATTACTGTGTTTTATGAGGTGGAGAAGAATGAAGGGGAGGAGAAGGAGGTGGAGAAGTATGAGGGGAGGAGAGAAGAAGTTTACCGTGGCGCCATCTGTTGACCATCTGTGTAGGACGTGCCTTTCCCTCCCTCCCTCCTTCTTTTTCCCTCCCTCCCTTTCCCTCCCTCCCTTTCCCTCCCTACCTTTTGTCTCCCTCATCACCTCTCCCTCTGTGCCTCACCTGTCTCCCTTCCCCTCTCCGCGCATACCTTTTATCTGACCGTGAGTGAATATCTTGGCGAGGGATCAGTACACACACACACACACACACACACACACACACACACACACACACACACACACACACACACACACACACACACACACACATTTATGACTATACTCTATCATTGTCGTTCTGTAAGTTTTTTTTCTTCTTATATATATACATTTCCGAAACCGTGTCAGATTATTTTTTGTTTTAATTTGTATGAATATCGTAAGCACTTTCATATATTTATAAGTGAAAAAATGCAAAAGTGTAAATCTAATACTTACAAAAGACCTCCATGTATAATAATTACCTTCATTAATGTCATACCAATAAATGCATAATAATGATAACCAATTCCCAGAGTACACCACGAGTTGCAATTTCAGTACCTCATTAAAATTTCTCACCATTTCATATTCCACATTTCCATTTCACTTTCTAATTATTGCTAATTTCCTTCCACTGTGGCCATGCACGCTTCATTTCTTCCACTGAACGATACTTTCCGACACGTGCCTTCAATTCACTGTGTTTCGGTCAAGTTCGTCTAATTGCGTCACAGTTTTTTTATGTAACACTTCAATTCCTTTCCTTATCACTCGTGTTGCAAATGTGTTGAACGATACTTTGTGATTACTTCATTCTAAGAGGGAGAGAGTGTGAGCGAGAGAGAGAGAGAGAGAGAGAGAGAGAGAGAGAGAGAGAGAGAGAGAGAGTGAGAGAGTGAGAGAGAGTGACAGGGACAAGTGGAAAGAGAAAAATAACTATCTTTTTCTCCTATTTTTTTTTGCGTAAAGTTCAAAGTCACTTGAGATGCAATTAACACATTTGTCTGTTTGTTTTGTTGTTTGTTCTCTTGGTGTTGTTGTGACCTTCCTCTTCCTCTTTGTTGTTTACTGGTGTTGTGGTGTTGACGTCCTCTTGATTCTCTCTTCCTTCCTTCCTTCCTTCCTTCCTTCCTTCCTTCTTTCTTTCTCTTGTTGTGCAGTTCATGTTTTTTTCATCCTTTTTATCTTCCTCTTGTCTTCTTGTCATAGTGGTTTTGCATACTTCTTTTTTTCCTCTTTTTTTTTCCTCCCTCCTCCATCCCCTTCCTTCCTCTCTCTCCTCCCTCCCTTTCTTTATCGCCGTCCATCTTTATTATCGCTCGTTTTATCGGTGTTGTTGTTTTGTTTGTTGTTATTATTGTTGTTGTTGTTTTGTTATTGTTACTATTGGCTTCATATGTCTTTGTTATCGCTGGTAATCGTGTATTTCTTTCTCTCTCTATCTCTTTCTCTCTTATTCTTCTTCTTATTATTATTATTATTATACTTTATTGTTATTTTATTGTGTTTTTGTTCCTCTCGATTAAGGGATCATATTGTTATTATTATTGTTGTTATTATTATTATTATTATTATTATCATCACTACTACTACTACTACTACTACTACTACTATTTCTTTGTTCTTATGGTCGCCACTTCCTCATTCTTTTATCTACGTGGCACAGAAGTTACTCCGTCTTGGCCTCATAATGTATCTTGGGCGTGTCGGAGGAGAGGTAAAGATGTAGTCAGTAGATTGCAGTGCTGCGAGCTATTTTGATCAGTGCAGCTACTTTCAAGATGCTCCCTGTGGATTAAGTGCTCCTCTCTCTCTCTCTTTCTCTCTTTTTTTTTCTCTCTCTCTCTTTCTTTCTCTCTCGTAAGTGGGTTAGTTTTAAGTGCAAATCTCACTTAGAAACGTATCCTGAATTGTTGTTATTGTTATCATTATTATTATCATCATTACTATTATTATTATTATTATTATTATTATTATATCACTATCGTCTTCAATACCACCACCACCACCACCACCACCACCACCACCACCACCACCACCACCACCACCACCACGGAAGTCTCACCCCCCAGTCTTACCTCTCTACATATATACATAAGCGCCAACCCACAAATATGTTAATCGGAGCGTCCCACAAATGCTGGCACCCCCTTCCCCCTTAGGTAACACCCTCCGCCCCCCACCGCCCCCCTTCACCCACCCACTCTATGCGTATATCTCTGGCTTCGCTCCCCCTCGTATGTCAAGCCTTTGGCACTGCTATGACGCTGGTGCCGGGCTCTCGTGCCTCGTAGTGCCTCCCTAGCGGCCCGCGTGGCTGGGAGGAAGTCTTCAGTGCCTTCGTCAGGTGGAAAGAGTGAGTTTCCAGAGTGTTTGGTGATGGATACGCGGCCATTGACCACCTCCTCTTCCTCTTCCTCATCCTTCTCTTCCTTTTTCTCCTCCTCCTCCTCCTCCTCCTCCATATCTTCCTCCAAGTCCTCCATCACTAGTTAATTGAATGATCCTCAAGGAAACTAGTGGAAGTGTTTTAGGAGGCTAAAAGATTGCCTCCAAACGACCACTACTCTTCCATTATCCTCCTCCTCCTCCTCCTCCTCCTCCTCCTCCTCCTCCTCCTCCTCCTCCTCCTCCTCCTCCTCCTCCTCCTCCTCCTCCTCCTCCTCCTCCTCGTCCATCATTAGC
>JAPQNM010000016.1:1999699-2007199 GCA_029783475.1 Metacarcinus magister
AAACCTACTCTTGTTAATTTTTCTCCCTTACTTACTCTTCTCACTGGTTGCTCAGACTCACTTTTCCCTCGCTATTTCCCCTTCTCATACCCTTTGCAAACCTTTTTTCAGCATCAACCTTCCATTTTAACTTCCTAAATCCATTCCCATTTTGTTCCTCTCTATCTCTCTCTTTAACCTCCCTCTCCTACCCACTTTTCCTTTTAACCCTCTTTACTTTTCTATCTTTTTCACCTTCCTCTTCGTACTACTTTCCCTTCCCCCTTTCTCTTTTCTACCTCTCTCACCGTCCTCTTTTTCCTTTCCCTTTCCTCAAAGTGACAAACACTATTGTCATACCCGAATAAGACTTTTAATTTGAAACGTAATTGAAGTTGGTGTTACTGTGAAGGTTAACCACGATATACGAATCAAATTTATTAACCTTGGGGTGAAGGAGAGGAGAGGGGAAAGAGGAGGAGGAGGAGGAGGAGGACTAGGATGGGGCTTAAGGCTTGGGGAGGGGATATAGCTGATGGGTTAAAGGGGGGGGGAGAGGTAGGGAGGTAGCAAAGGAAAGGGGAGGAAAGGATGAAGGGGGAGGGGAAGGAAAATATTGCTTGGGAGGGGGTGATAAAGATATTGAGAGGAGGAGGAGGAGGGAAGGATTTAAGGGGAGAGGGAGGAAAATATTGACGGAAAAGGGAAGGAAAAAATTGAAGGGGAAAGGGGAAGAAAAGTATTGAGAGGGCGGGAAGGGAAGGAAAAAATGCAGAAGGAGAGGAAAGAGGGAAATAATCGAAGGGGAGGAATGTATTGACGCAGAGAGGTGAGGGAAGATTTAATGGAGGGGAGGGAGGGAGGGGGAGGGAGAGGAGGAGAGAATTGAGCTGTGAGAAAGGAATATTTCATTACGATTTAGATTTGTCGTTTTGGATAAAGTTTAGTGAAGCGGAAACCTCATTAAGGGAGAGAGAAGGGAAATAATAGGTGCATCGGAGTGAGTGTGTGTGTGTGTGTGTGGGTGTGTGTGTGTGTGTGTGTGTGTGTGTGTGTGTGTGTGTGTGTGTGTGTTTGTGTAGATGTATCATTAATATTGACTTATAATACGCCAAAAAAAAATAAAATACGTAATGGAAGAGAACAAAAATTATCTGTATCAAAGAAATATAATCACGAAATATATTACTAATTTGAACTTATATGAAAAAAAAGAAAAAGAGAAAAAATAAATATACAAATAACCCGAAAGAGAGAGAGAGAAAAAAAAATGGAAATGTCACTGAAACGACCGCCTAAAAAATACCCATAATAATAATAATAATTTGTAGGGTGAATAATGATGATCCTTTCTTTAACAAAACCTTAAAATATCCTTCCACTCCAGCAACCTTTTCCCTATGATTTAGTTTCCATTTTTACATCCTATCCATACACCATTTCAACATTTCTTTCCTTTAATCATACATATTTTTTCCCCAATAGCCAAATAATTGTTTTTCCTCTAAAGATTCTCCTAATTTAATTTCCTCTTGCTGTACATTTTTCCCTTTTTCCATCTATATAATCACATACATTTCTTACTTGAAATTACAACTCTTCGTTTTTTCCCCCTGAGTATGTTTTCCTCTTGACTAATAAATGTTTTTCCTATAAAGTTAATTATACATATTTCCCTTAGTGAATGTGTTCTTATTCTACATCTTATTCCTTTGAAATCAATCTTTCCTCCCTCTTCCTTTCCCTCTGAACACAGCAAGCTTCCCAATCCTTGCTTTCCCCACCCCCCCATCTCTCCAAACCCTTCCTTCTCCCCTCAGAGGCAAGCTTGGTGTAGTATTCTTTCTCTCCATTTTAAAGCTCTCCTCTCACTCCTCGCCGTCACTCCTTCCCTTTCCTTCCACCTTCCCCTTTTCCTTCCAATCAGACTAATTGTTTCTGCGCTGCTTCCACCTGTGAACTGCCCAGGTGAACGCTTATCCATTCAGGGAAAAGAAATTGGGATGATGGTGCGTGTGTTAAAGGGAAAAATATGTGGAAACTTAAAAGCGAAAGGGAGACCATTTATTTTCCTGGGTGTTTTATTTGTGTTTTCCTTTTCCTGCATCACGTGAAAGGGGGGTGGTAAGGGTAAGGAAGAGAAAGGGAAAGAGAAAGAAAGCGAGATGGTTTGAAAAGCGTTGGAATCATAAGCGTTTGATATCGTTCCTTGGGTTAGGTTGGAAGTGTGTAGGTTGTTGTGAGCACTTTATTGACGCTGTTGTGTAGGTAGGTGGTATTCCGGTGTACTTGAAAGACCTGTATTGAACCTGCTTCGTTGAGTTCAAGGTCACAGAGGCGTAGAAAAGCAGAGATAAGGTCACGAGGAAACTAAGGAAGACAAGTGCTGGTATGATCGCCCTTTTGAATGATTCTCGACTCGTCTGTGACTCTAAAGCTTCACGTGTCAGGCTTCGGAGGGGCTTTAACACGTCATCCCGCGCGTCCTTCACCCACTAAGTTTCAAGCTTTCACTTCACTCACTCCGATGAAGAAGGATATAACCACATCCCCTTATATATATTAAAAAAAAATGATACCAACAAAAATTATTTCAACCCAAATTTAATCTGGAAACATTAAATAAAGAAATGCATTATTTAAGAGACGCTGCTACATCGACTATCAAAGAAGTAGGAGGAGAGGCCCTTCACACGCCCCTCCTCAGTATTAGCTTTAGATACTTTGTCTTACTCCCCCAACATGAGAGAGTTCACTATAGCCCACACCCCACCTTTCCCCTCTCTTCGTCTCTTTTCAGATAGAAGCCCCCAGTTCTAATGGCAGTCATATGACCCCGGTCTGTCGCGTCCCCAGGCCTGACCCAGACATGACCTGCCTCCCCCCTAGCCACACGTACTGATCACCCCCACACACAGAGAGACAAAGAGTAAAACAGTCAATAAAACACCTCAAAAACAGTAGTTAGAGACCTTGTTCCGCGGGTCCCCTACCTGGCTGGCTGCCTGGCGACCACCTGGTGTAGGCTGGGCGTCGCGGTGGACTGGCGGGGTGAGGGAGGCGCCGCAGAGGCCGAGTGCCGCCCCTGTAGGGAGTGAGTGGTGATGATGGAGACAGACAGCTGAGGGAAGGCCCACTCCGGACGGTAGAGCGTAGAGTGGCGTCCTGATCCCCGAGTGACGAGTAACGCTTAACGGCCGTAGGGGAGAGATAGATAACCCCGGAACGAGAACCTGAACGCATAGTCACCACAGGGAGGAAACGACTAAACCACAGACTGTATTAAGCCTGAGGTCAAGAGATCCTCAAGACAAGAAAGTGTGAAAAATCTGGTAATAAAGCAGAGAGCTACACCCGAACACGCACATACTCACACACATACACACACGAAATCAACAGTACTCTTCACCTTTCAGAAAAAAACATTTCAGATCTATAATTCTACATCAACGTTACTGTTCCTTACTTTGTCTTCTCTCAACACTCATTGATCATTGTACATTACAACACACAGAAATAACCACTTAGTAAATTCAGTTGTTTTTTTCCCTCAATCTTACAAAACTTGACTTGGTCTGACCCACAAACGCCACACAAAGTTTGAAGTTATATAAGACAACGTAAGGTTTTGCTGGTGTATTTCCCTCCTCCTCCCCCATTACTAATAATCAACAGGTAATAATAATAATAATAATAATAATAATTGTCTGAGTAAGTATTGATAACAGAAGGTTCTCATTCCTCTTTCTTGATCTAAAGAATAATAATCTTTAGCCATATTCATCCCCCCACCCACAAACCCCATCGAGTAATCTTGAATCGTAATCACTCACTCACTATCACCCACTCACTCGCTCACTCGCTCACTCACTCATTCACTCACTCATTCACTCACATCGAGAGGAATGGTTTCTCATCGGGTATTAATGCCACCCATCTGTTCACCCACCCTCCCCACCTCCCATCGGTCACCATGTTAGTTACACGTTCTCCACCACACCACCACCACCACCACCTCCCCCACCTCCTCCACCAAGTGCCACATCACCACCTCTTCCCGCACCACAACCACCACCACTACCACCATCACCATCACCGTCACCTCACTCATCACCACCACTACCACCACCACCAGAAACAGCATCACCCACCTCACCACCACCACCACCACCACCACCACATCTACCACCACCACCACCACGTTATCACACCCTCACCACTACAAGACCCTTAAGACCACCACTACAACTAGAGGGACAACACCACCACTGTCACCACTACTACTACTACTACTACTTCTACTTCCTCTCTCAGTCACAAGTCTGAGGTTCTTAAGTGCAAGTGAGCCCAACCCATAAATCAGTCTATATGAAAAAGGTGTGCGTGGTATTCCACCTTAGGGCACCGTGTATGGAGTACCACACGACAAGAAAATCCTCTTCGTGCTACGAGCTTCACGTGATGTTTCGTGAGTATTAAGTCTCTCCCAATAGCTTCTTTTCTAGAGCCTTCAGTTAAACTTTTATATATTTTTTTAATTTTAATTCTTACAAACTCCATAGTTTTTTAATAATATTTCTACTATTATTATTATTATCTTTATAATTATTACTATTATTATTTTTGTTATTACTATTACTATTATTATTATTATTATTTTGATCATGACTACTATTATTATTGTTATTGTTAAGTATGTGCATTTGGTTTTAGTTTCTTAGTTTTATTTTTCTTCCTCTTGTCTTTTTTTCTTATTTTCTCGCTCTCTACTTTATAAATTCGCTGCGATTTTGTTTATGGTGCCTCGTGATTTTTGGGGATGTTTTGCCCCCCCCCCACAGTCCCCTCTCTCCCCCTTACTATTAACCACGTGCTCACCCCCTTGTGTGTGTGTGTGTGTGTGTGTGTGTGTGTGTGTGTGTGTGTGTGTGTGTGTGTGTGTGTGTGTGTGTGTGTGTGCATGTGTATGGGTTTGTGTGTGTATGTGTGTGTGTGTGTGTGTGTGTGTGTGTGATTATGGCTGTGTTTGTGTGTGTATATGTGTGTCTGTGTGTGTGTGTGTGTGTGTGTGCATGTGTATGTGTTTGCGTGTGTGTGTGTTTATATATGTATGTGTTGGTTTGAGTTTGTGTGTGAGTGTGTCTGTCTAGAGAGAGAGAGAGAGAGAGAGAGAGAGAGAGAGAGAGAGAGAGAGAGAGAGAGAGAGAGAGAGAGAGAGAGAGAGAGAGAGAGAGAGAGAGAGAGAGAGAAAAAAAAACCAAGCCTTGTACGAGTATGTTTAAAAAGATAATATACGTATGAAAGTATGCATCTTTGTATATATGTATATGTGTATGCAAGAGTATGTGTATATGCATATATGTATGTATGTATGTATGTATGTATGTATGTATGTTACTCTAGGTATGGTGTATGCCAGTGCAAGAAGTAGTATTGCCTGCATGAACTCAGTAGGTATGCATGTCTCCAAGCGGAAAGGGGCAGGGTGTAGGGGGTGTAGGGGGTGTAGAGGTGTAGGGGGTGTAGGGGTGTAGGGGGTGTAGGGGTGTAGGGTGCTGCATGAACCTCCGCATTGCTAGCACGGGGCAGGTTGTATGCAAAGTAGGAAAGCAGGAAAATAACAGCCATATTTGGAACGTTATTGTTGTATTACACGCTCGCTTCGGATAGGTTATTTATGCATTTATTCATGTGTGTGTGTGTGTGTGTGTGTGTGTGTGTGTGTGTGTGTGTGTGTGTGTGTGTGTGTGTGTGTCCGTTGCTAGGCATGCACAAAAAAATATATATAATGATTAGAGATAAGTCATTTTTTTCCTACCTTAGAAATGTATCAGAAATTTAATTCGTGATTTGTCGAGTTTTTCTTCTTTTTCTTTTTTTTTCTTCAATTTTTATTCCAATGGTTTTAATAAATGCCTCAGATTCAAGTCAAAGGAAAAGACTCTTGATTTAATGCAGAGAAATAAAACTTTTAGATACTTTTTATATGCGTCATTTATTTTTTCAAGACTTTCAGAATTATTTCAAGACTTTCTCATTTATATTCGGAGGTAAAAACGAGAAGATTATAATGCCGCGAATTGCTGAAAGGAAAGAAACAAAAGACAGGCGCGAAATATTGGAGAGAGAGAGAGAGAGAGAGAGAGAGAGAGAGAGAGAGAGAGAGAGAGAGAGAGAGAGAGAGAGAGAGAGAGAGAGAGAGAGAGAAGTACAAAATAGAGAGAGCAAAAGGCGCCTTGAGTTTATGACGAGAAGCAGAAATGATCAAAGGAGGTCAAGTTCGATAATCTAGCCCTGGAGTGTACGATAGTCTGGCCGGGAAGTGTATGATAATCTGATTTTTGATCCTACGATAGTTCATGATTTAGAAATACGATACTTAGCTTCTCAAAATTCAAGTTTTTTTTTAGCGAAATTGCCGCAGGAGAAGAAAAGAATAATGTACGAAGAAAAATGGAAAAAGGAAGAAGAATAATATAATAAAGTAATTAACATCAAACAAAATCACATCAGCCAAAGAATAAAGAAAAAATGTTTAAGGAAAAAGAATGAAAGAAAGCCAGAAGGAAAAAGAACGAAAACTAATGATATATTTATACATTCATATTTATTCAAGGTGGAGAGCCGAAAAAGACCAATATAATAATATGATAAGAAGGAGAGAGAAAAGGAATTTGAAAGTAAATGTGGAGGAAAAAATTTCAAAAGAGGCTTAGATCTTAGTCAGTCTGGTCCTCATCCTTCCACACACCTTGCAAGCCATTCCCTTTGAAGCTCACAGATGATGATGATGATGATGATGATAATAATGACGATGGTGTGATGATGATACTGCAACCTTTTACTACTACTTCTACTACTACTACTGATAATAATAATGAAAATAATGATGATACTAATAAAAATAGAAATAAGAATAATAATAATAAGAAGAAGAATTGGGATCTTTTAGAAGGAAATAAACACAAACACACTCTCCCGCTCAACTAAATGAACTAAGTGAAGTACAGTGAAGTGCAGTGAAGTGCTCCTCAATTACCGATGCGTGGCCGAGTGTTGCAACGAGAGGCACACCACCAAACAAACAACAAGTAAACAAACAAACAAACAAACAAGTGATATGTACACCATTAATGAAGTATCGAACAGAAAAAAAGAAAGAAAAAAAGGAAATAGAAAATTGATGTAACTACTACTACTACTACTACAACTACAACTCCTACTACTACTGAAAGACGTATTCAGGTAGACCTCATTTCCGCCCAATATTTCTCCTGGCCTCAACCTCCCTTCCGCCTCCCGCGTCGCCGTCAGTCCCTCCTGCAGCGTGTGTTATGTGGTTCGCCTCAGGATATTTTTTACCCTGACGAGGCAGTAACGCGGTGTCCTCCATGCATACACTAGATGTAGGGCACGCTGGGAAAGGAGAAAAATCTATTGTGAGAACTTTTTCTCTCTCTCTCTCTCTTTCTTTTTCTCTGTTTCTCTCTTTCTATACATCCCTTTGCCTTGCTCCTCTTT
>JAPQNM010000016.1:2017199-2019699 GCA_029783475.1 Metacarcinus magister
CTCTCTCTCTCTCTCTCCCGTGTTTTTCTTAAGTCTTCCCTTTCTAAAATTAGCCTCAGTTTCTTTCCCTCTTAATCCCTAGTCATGTTTCGCGCCAAAAGTAGGAAGGCAAAGTATTACCGTTATGTGAGACTATACAGTGCGCAGAAACAGAAAGAAAGAGAGAGACTGAGAGAGATAATAAGATAGATAAGATAGATTAGAAAAGTAACACAAATATCAAAGGAAATAAGTTAAATAAACACATAATAAAAAAAGAAAAAATAACTATCAAAAAGACCAATAAAAACCAATACCTAGACGGCTTATAACCGAGTCAATATTTAACCCTAAAGGCACTACTTTGTCAATACGCTCTTGGCTAAAGGAAGAGATCCCTTGTTTTCCAGTGACGTAAGACCCTTCAGCCCCCCATCAGAGAGAGAGAGAGAGAGAGAGAGAGAGAGAGAGAGAGAGAGAGAGAGAGAGAGAGAGAGAGAGAGAGAGAGAGAGAGAGAGAGAGAGAGAGAGAGAGAGATAGAACTGTACTGTAACTTTCTCGGTTCAAATGTGTGTGTGTGTGTGCAGGTGTGTTTGTGGGGGTGTGTGGGCGTGTGGGTAATTGTAAGCAGGCGTGTTTGGCCCCGCAATAAGCTTCCTCAACTCGGCTTCCGCAGCGTCCCTGCCGGCAAGACACAGTTTGTTCAGGAACTTCGTGAATGAGTCCCTGACGAGGCGTGGTCTTTAGGGAACTGTGTTGTGTTGAGGGAGCACAGTTTGTATGTTGCAGAAGGTGTATTTGTGTTGCAGGAGGAACTATTTACCTGTATCTGGAGGAGTGTTGTGTGTGGTGCTACTGCAAGAGTATTTTTTTGTGTTGCAGGAAGAGAAACATTTTAGTCGTAAGAGGAAAATCTATATTGCAAGAGGGAGAAATTTGTGTTGCAGTAGTAATAGTTTGTGTGTTGCTGACGTATTTGTGTTGCTGGAGGAGTTGGAGCTACGTATGTTGGAAGAGGGGAGGAAGGATTTGTGCGTTGATGGAGTAGGATTTGTGTTGCAGGAGTAGGATTTCTCTGTTACTGGAGGAGGCTTTAAGGTTTTTGTCAACAAGTATTTCCATTTTCCAGGTGTATTGTGGTCTGTGTGTGTGTGTGTGTGTGTGTGTGTGTGTGTGTGTGTGTGTGTGTGTGTGTGTGTGTGTTGTTTATGAGTGTGTTGCAGGGTACTTTTTATGGGTAGTAACTTGTGCTGTTTGCGGCGAGGCGTATCCTTTGATGTGCCGTGTGTAGAGGACTTTATGGGGGGGGGGAGGGAGGAATTATTATGAGGGGAGGTGGGAATTATTTGTGTTGCGTGTACATTGTGTTGCTTTGATACCTTTTTTGTATTCCTTTATGGGTGGCTATGTATGTATGTATGTGTATATGTGTGTGTATGTGTATATGTGTGTGTATGTGTATTTCTGAGGTCTAAGACGTATCCTTTGTGAGGCGTTTAAGGGGGAATATATGTAGAATGGTCAAAGGTAGGGAAGGGATGTGTTCTGTAGGGAGTTTCTGCTGTAGGAGCAATATCTAGTGAGGGATTATTTCATTGTGAGGGGAAGAGCAGTATTGTGTAGACCTGTCGATGTAGTGAGGGAGGGGAGTGTCCTTTGTCCCTCGTAGCTTTAAGGAGGGGACAGTTTCTCATGGGGAAACGAGGTCGTGAGGATGTAGTAGTGAGTCCCAGTGTGTGGTGACCTTTTCAAAATGTGTTTAGTAAAAGTGGATTTAAACCTTATAAATTTATGATAGAAAGGAGAATTTGTGTTATTTGGAATCATCACCTTCTTTTGAATCTCCTTTTTATGTGGAAGAAAACGTATTATATGATTTATTTGATACTAAACCTGAATTCGTGTAGTGTAGTAAGAGGCGAGAGGAACCTAACCTAACCTAACCTAACCTAACGAGCCTACTGGGTGTATTATTATTGAGGAAAGAAAAAAAATAAATTGACATTGAAAAATCATCGTGGACGTGATGGAAGAATGAATGTGGCGCGAAACGTATCAAGGGAAAACGCAGTCGATATAGAAGAAAGGCCGCTATGACAAGAGTAGGTCGTGTGGTCCTTTGGGAGGAGGGAGCATCACGTGAGATGGGACTCTGTGGTCTTCGATTCCCATTCAGTCCTTCCAATATTTGAGTCTACGGTTCAGGTCAGCTTACGGAATAGAGGCTGAGGAGGGAAGGAGAAAAGAAAGCCAAATGGATGTGAGAGGAGGTAGTGGGAGAGGAAGGATGGGATTGGATGGGAAGTGGATGTGATGGGAGAGGTGGAGGAAGTGGAGATGGTAGAGGAGGTGGAGGGAGAGGTAAGGCCAGGGAAGGAGATGACAGGATGAGAGAGAATGGGAGAAGACTGGTGAAGAAGGGAAGGGAGGGGAAAGAGGGAAGAGAAGTGAGGATATGTTGGTAGTAGGGAAGGGAGGGAGGGAGGGGAAGGGAGAGAGGAGAAAGGAAGGGAGAGAAAG